>JAQGCH010003632.1:0-10251 GCA_034699485.1 Nanhermannia elegantula | reverse complement strand
GCATAGGCTAGCCTGGACTCAAGGCTCAGTTAGACGTGCTTTTAGTTACATATAATAACAACTCTTTTATTATACGAGTTTAAAAATTAAAATTTAAAACTCATTATTTTAATGCCTGAAATATATAGTGACACAAAACAATTTAAAATATACTTAAGATCAAAAATTTGCGAACCAACTAATCTGATAGTTTTATTTTAAAAATGAACTCATACAGTATTATGTCATGTTTGACAAAAGGACTAAACGTCTGTCAATTGAGATGAATAAAGATTAGTTATGTATTTGAGTAGACTTTAATCTCACATACAGTACCGGTATATTTTTATATCTATGTTAGTGTATGAATGATTGCACACACAGTTTAACTATAAATAAACTTATCACATAAAATATCTGTTAAACAGAAAAACAAAATGCCAACAATATTCTAAGACTCAGTTAAATTAATTCTCTGTTTTAAAAAAATTAAATATTTTTTATTTGAATCAATAAATGAATTATTTCCTATTATGTGCAAAAACTATAATTTAATGTTATTATTAACTTATTAATTATTATTATAATTTTATAATTACTATTAATTTTTATTAATGGAAAATTCAAATGCGAACAAAGCTTATAAGTCTGGATCCCAAGTTCACAATGAGCTGAGAAATTATATGCGAACTATTATAAACTTTAAATTATTACAACTTTTAGAAGAGAAGAATGAGTTAAACACTAACAAAAAAGAAAATGAGAAAATATCTGATTTCCTAATACAGAAAGAAGCTGTCACTCAAGACGTCAACAAAAATCTGAGACCTAATCCTTTAGATAATAATTTAAACCAAGAATTACCAAAAGGTTAGCTAAGAATGATTTTTTATTGAAAAAATAAAACATTTTATTCATAACTTATTTCATTAATTGATTAGTGAATGAATTGAAAGATGAAATAAAACAAATAAAAACAATTGACTCATTTGACTGCGGAATATGTTTTGAGAACTTTCCTCTGAAAAACAGCGAAACATTTGGATGTAGTCATCAGTTTTGTGGTGACTGTCTTTCTGATTATTTATCGACACAAATAACTGAAGGAATAATTGAAACATTGAAGTGTCCGTACCCTGAATGTGAAGTAAAGGCTTCAGAATTGATAATTGAACAGTTCGTTCCGTTGCCTATTTATGAAAGATATAAGAAGTTACAGATTCAGAACGGAGTCAGTGGTATGGATGACGTGGTGAGCGTCTAAATAAAACTTTTGAAAGTTTTTCTCTAATTAGTTCTTATCAACAGTTTTATTGTCCAAACACTGATTGTCAAGCGATAGTTGAGTGCGAAGTTGATGTTGGGATTGGAAGTTGTCATGAATGTGGACATACATTCTGCACAAGTTGTCTACAAGAATATCACGGGACGAGTGATTGCTATTTGAATGAACACGAAAAACGTGAAATGCTTTTGAGATATCAGATTCAAAAGAGAGCTGAAGACGAAGAGATCGCTCGACAGTTACGTATCGCTGAAGAAAAATGCAAAGCTTTAGAAGAAGAGAAAGAAAAGCGCCTCAAACAGGACAAGGATTCTGAATCATTTATTAAAAAGGCTTATAAGAAATGTCCGGGTTGTCAATCAGATGTTGAGGTTTATAAATATATCTTAATTCTTAACATTTTATCTGTAATTAAATTTTTCATTTTAGAAACTAAGCGGTTGTAATCGTATGCATTGTACGAAATGTCAAAACAACTTTTGCTGGTTATGTCTTCAATTATTAAGTGCAGATCCATATAAGCATTTCGGTGCCAAATGTCAACTCCACACATGAATTAATTTTAATTAATTTTTTTCATTCATATTTGATTCTAATATTATTTTCTTCAGTACTATAATTCATGTATTCTTGAAAATGGCTAAACATTTGCGTAAAAATACCGGGTTTTTCAGTTGATAAAGTCTTTTTATCAAAACTATAAGTCCTGTGCAGGGCGTGCACTATAGACTTTTCAAAACTACTGTATAAGTCCTGCAAGACTTATAGTTTTGATAAAAAGACATAATGAACTGAAAAACCCGGTAAGTTTAAAATCATTAGTTTTCCCTTAACTTAATATATATTTAATTTAGAGTTAAATGTGAGACTGTTTCAATAGAAAAATAAAATTTTATTGTGATTCTAAAACTCCGTATGTTTTTATAAAGTTTGATTAGATTATATGCCCTTATTTTGAAGCTTATTTATTAAAATAAAGCAATACTTAAAAGTTTTAGCAACTTCTCTTATTTTATGAAAATAAGTTTTAAAATGTATGAAAAAACAAACACAATTAAAGCATACAATACATAAATAAATACATCCGTTAAAGCCTTCAAAAATTAAATCAATTACTGAAAGTTCCTTAGGAGTACTCTTATATTTTGACTGCATTTTTATACAAATTCTTTTCAAGATACTTTCAAAAACGCATAAGATAGTATTGCCCGCAAGAAGTGATACTTTTCGGAATATGTTCTTCGATCAAACAGTACTCACAAACTGTAAGCGAGAAATTCATGTCAATCATTGCTCTTCACTATCATTCAAGAATTTCATGAAATATATCTATTCGGGAAAGATATCTCTCAGTGATGCGAATGAAACACAGATTCGAGAATTGTTAGCATTATCTCTAAAATATGGAATCAAAGAATTAGTTGAATCTCTTTTAGATCACAATTCTGGTGAACAAAAATGTTCTCAACAAACAAAAGCTGTTGGAAATGCAAATATAGAGAAAAGTGAGGATAAATCTGTTAAAGTATCGAATCTGTCAAATAATGACAAACAATTGACTCAAACAGAGCTCATATTTGAAGATATCGCTAATGTTAGTAATGTTCGCAATGGTGCGACTGTTAAACTAGGCATAAATCCTGAGACACTTTTCTCTAATAGAAGAGATATCTCAGAAAGATATCTAACAAAACACAAAATTGAAGCAAACAGTGAAGGAATTTTGATTATGTTAGAGAGACCCGCCATTATAAGTGCTATACGTTTCCGGCTTCTGGACAGTGACCCAAAAAGAGTATATTCTTATTACATTAAAGTGATCGATCATGTCACACCGTATACAAGTGCAGATCAAATCACATGGTATACAATTGCAAATCATAGAAATTACAATTGCAGGTCATGGCAGTCGATATTCTTTGATCAGAGATCAGTCCAATGGATCCGAATTGTGGGAACATTTAATAATGAAAAGTTATATTTTTAGCTTTGATCAAAAAGAGCGCTTATAAGAGTGCTTGTTCTGTCCGTCTGTCTCTCTGTTGCCAAATAGATCTCGAAAACGGTAAGAGCTATCAAAAAACTGATTTTATATTCATAATCAGTGTACTGAGAACTGATAAAATGACGACAAAAGTCTGTGACCAGTGGCCAAGTTACCGACGGAAAATGACCGATACTAATGCTTTACTATGGGAACGGTTAGATATATGAATAAGTGGCAAAAATACATTCGGATCGCGCTTTGTAAACAGTCATAGACTGTATACTTTCCCTTGTTTATCATCAATTCGTTACTTCACTATATTGTCGTTTTCTTGTGGACTCATTCAAAGACTGCCAAAACAGTTGTACGGCATTTGGGAACCGGAATCAAATATCGCGTGTATTAGTAACAGTGCGATTGTTATCATAAATGGCAACGATTATTGTCGATCAGCAAAAATGATCAATCATTGCATTGATTTTGAGTATAAAAAAATAATCAAATCTTTAGTGAATTTCAATTTAATAGCGAATCGCAATTAATCGTTCATTTGTCGCAACCGATCATTGCGTCATCGCTCAGCTTTTATATTAATGGAGAGCAAAAGTTTCAATATGTGGTAAAAGTCAGTGTCTTTCCTGTGCTTTCTTTCTCGTGTCCATAGAATGAAACATTCTTTGGTTATCTTTAAGCAGTCTTTGAGTAATATAATGGAATATTTTCAATAAAGTCTAAAATTATTTTCTAAAACAGATAAAAGTTTTGATTCTAATAATTTTAAAATATGTTTCAAAAATTTAATCCCATAATAATTTTTGATTAACCCCTAATTAATTATTTAAGAAACCATAGAGTTGCTAAAATAGGGCTGTAGTGGGGTTTTGCTATAGCTTTGTCATTATAGGAGATGTCGGTGTTTAAAAATCATTTTCTAAAATCGAATTTTGACATAAACCGGATGAATAAAATCGGGGTCTACTGTATCTATTTGTAAAGAATACATAAGAATCATATTTATGTTGAATATTTCAAATTTGTATTGATTTATAACACCTCGAGTTTCGCACGTGTGAGAGGCAGCTTAAATGACTATTTTTAAAATATGAGTTTTTAATTTGATTCAATTGAGTTAATTAACATTCAACAGTATTATACTTATTATTAGAGAGCTTTCGTTTCTATTCTTTCATATTCTTAATACCTTTAAAATAGGTTTCATTTATTTGTTTTTATGTTTTATATTCATTTAGTATATAATGAGACGCAATATAAAGGTTTGACTGTATTATTGGTTAGTTTAAAAATACTGTATAATAATTGCAATTTTGCTAAACTATTACGCAATACAACAGAGCTCTCATTTGTTAATAAACATTGGATTCGATTCTGAGTTCAATTCTATTGAATAGTCTATTAAACTGTTAAACAATTAATTAATTAATTAAACTCTAAAAATGGATAAAACAGAAGACAATAATATTAATGAAACACTTTTGGTCTCAATCGTGCAAAAAGTGATGGAAATTAAAGAGAATTTATTGGATTTTATAAAAGAATTGAACGAATACGAGAACCAAATGTCAAAACATTTTAATAATAAACTATTAATTCCCGAATCAATTATCAAGTCTTTGAATGAATTTATGCCAAAACTCCATAAAAACATTTCTGTTATTACACGAAAAGTGGATTTGAATTCATTGACAAAGAATTCATTAGAATTACAATTAAATAATTGTTTGAGACGTGAATTGAAATACAAAAAAGAATTAGAATTTGTCAGAAATTTAAATAAAGAATTGAAAGAACAGATAGAATGGGATCACATGTGCTCTCAATTAATGAAATCAGAAAAAAATTGTTTAAAATGTGAAGAATTACTCAATTTTAATAAAATAATTGAAACCATTCTGTCATTGATTTGGAGAATAACACAAAACGACGAAACGGTTAAGACTTGTATTAATAGCGAAGAAGTCTTCACACCATTTATGACTACAATTCTGGATATCGTTAAACAGTTTATTAATAATAATAATAAGAGTACTGAAAGCGTAAGAATTATAACATCTATTTGTGGAATAATTGTTAATATTTTTGGCTCTAATTCAATGAGAAATAACGATTCGCTCACATATGATGTCAACCAATGGATTCATTTTATTATTATTATTAAGAAAACTAATAATGAAATTAAGAGACTTTGTTTAATGGCTTTATTCAATCTCAGTCTCAATTCTAATGCATTACAGGTCTTGATCTCAAAGAACGGTTTGGTCACAGAATTGGCGCGAAATTTAGTTAATTCTGAGCTTATGTTTGACTGCGAGTCAAAAGTGATTTCTTTGCGATTAATTCATCAGTTGATCATCGCTTCAAAAGATATCAAAGAAGTAGAGTTTGGAATCCATTTGTATAAAGAGTTGACTCAAGTTTTGCCCATAAATCGCATTCAGAATATGGTATTACGTGATCCCTATTCTACAGTTCGGGAAGAATGCGCTCAACTCTTGACTTCTGTCGGATGTTTCGAATGTGAAAGTTAAACACTTTCTAAAGGTTTCCTTTATTTTTGTTTCTTTAATCAGTGTTTTGTTTTCATAATTTGTAAAACATTTAACTTTTTGTAACTTCTTTTCGATTCTCATTACATAACAACTGTTAATAGTTTAATGTTTCTTAAGTTTAAATAAAATATTTAATACAGTATTTATAAAGTTTGTAAATATTTAAGTTATTTAACAATAAAATGTTTTAATCTATTTGATTATCCAATTATTTCTAACAAAACGACAGAACCATTGGAATCAATGGAAAGAATGTCTAAAAAACGTACAGTAGTTTATGTTTTGATATTAAATAAAACGTAAAATTATTTGATTTTCGCTTAAAATGAATAATTTTTATGGACTTTTTTATATGAATAATACTGCATTCGTAAAACTTATTTATTAATATCAATTACATTACAAAAAAGTTTTCTAATACTGTGTTTTGTGGATCTGTAGAGCCTATAGAGAGCTCAGTGGTTACAATTGAATGAGTAATAGGGTTGTAATCGTAGGTTTTTTTTAAATTAACAACCAATGATTGGATCGATTTTAGGTAAAATGATTGCAGATCTCTATCAAATACGATTATATTTCTATTTTTTTATTCACAATTAATACCTTTTGCAAAATTGACATTAATTATCGAGTGGGGGCTCAAAATTCATTTTCAGAAACAATTTTTTGTATAAAATCATTCTTCGCTCCAAAATGTTTTCAAAAATTATTTTCAGTAGAATTTTAAACATGCTTTTGGAAAATAACATTAAAATTAATGTTTTTAGTTTTTAATATTTTAAAAATCAAAATCAAAGGGGGGACCAAAGGATACACATTGTGTATACAGAGTATATTGTATGTGAACTCAACCTGTACTGCAATGTGTGTCGTGTTGTGAGTGTAAAAGTGTGACTGTATTTCTGTACGAATCAGTTCTCATTCACAAACTGTATCTAATGTCGAAAGTGATTGATGTGAGCCTTGAGTTCACTTTCTATATATTTATTTAATTATATTTTAATTAATAATATATTTAATTAACAAATGAGACAAATGTCTGCTTTCAAAGCAAAGCGTTTTCCGCATTTGAGACCAGAAGAAGAAAATCAATTCAAATGTAATATTTGTGATGATATCTGTTGTAAACCAGTGAAGACTCGATGTCATCATCTTCTGTAAGAAGTGTTTGAATGAATGGATTGAATCCAATAAATATTGTCCTAAAAGTGATTGTGTTCACCGATTGATTGACAACAGAAATGTCGCTTCAATTGAACACAATTTGTATACAAAACCAAACCAACAGTTCATTAAGTCCTATAAAAAGTTGAGAATTGAATGCGATTTTGTTGACAAAGGATGTGATCGAGTCTTGAGTTTGAGATCACTTCACAAACATTTAGAAGAATGTGATTATAATTTGTGTATTAATTGTGGCCTCAAATGTGGTCAAACAGAAGATCATAATTGTATTCAATTATTGAAACAACAATTGAATGAACAAAATGTGGAAAAACATAATCTCATGACAAGTGTTGAACAATTGAAGAAACGATTGACTCATAAAAAGAGTAAATATCGAAAAGTTGTCAACAAAGCCAACAATGGCTTGAAATTAAGTCTTAATGAGAAGCAGTTGTGGAGAAACAGATTCAACGGTTTGTTCTTTAAATATAAGAAATTGTTAACAGAAATGGAGTCCAAAAACACTTTTATCAAAGAAAATGAACTCAAAAATGAAAACCTATTAATAGAAAATCAGAAATTGAATGAATCGAAGAATGAATGGAAGGAATTAATGGATTCATTGAATGTGAAGATTGAAAGTAAAAAACAAGTGAATGACGCGAATGAACACAAATTAAATGAAGTTTTAATTAAAAATCAAGAATTAGAGAAACAAATCGTTGAAATACAAAAGTTTGAAACAGAAAACCAGAAAATGCAAGAAATGAACGACTCTTTGAATTCAAAGTTAGAAATCATAAAATTATTATTGAGAAAAGTGAAGCAAATGCTAAATATTTAATGAATAAAATTGAGAATTTAGAGAAACAATTACAAGAAAAAGTATGTCTTGAGAAGAAAATATATGATTTGCGTAAAGATAACGATTCTTTCACTTCCGATGCCATAAGACATAAGTCTATTATTAAAGAGTGCGATAAAAAACTTGAAACCAATCGCATGTTATTGGAAAAAAACGATACGAAAGTAGAAGAGATAGGCATAAGATTTATGAATTGCAAAAACACAACGACTTATTGAAGACTAAGATTGCAAATAAAGATATAATCGAAGAAAATGAAGAGAACAATAAAGTGCTTGTTTTTGAAAACAATTCAATTATAAAACAGTACAACTCATCCAAAATTTCAATAATCAGAAGAGATTATATTCGTGTACTTTATGTTAATTTCTCACAAATAGGTCTCAGATATTATGGAAAACAGGGCTCAGAATATTATATCAATAAAGAAATGCTGATTAAGTTTTGTGATCTCAAGAGAATGCACGCGCTATGACTGGACTGCTAATCAATAGATTCAGATTTGTATTCAACAATCGAATTATGAAAGACTCGGACGACCCCATATCTGTCGCTATAAAGAATGGGTCTATTATTCATTGCTTGTCATTGATTTGCGTGAAATTGAAATTATAAATAAGAAATACTAAACAATAAATCAATTAAAAAAGTGTAAAAGATTACTAATATATTGTTTATATTAGTAATACTGATAAATAAGACATTAATATTAAATTTAATTTACTCTAATATTTCTAAACTTTTTTATGCCAGTTATGATTGTATTTATTCAGTCTTTTTGATAACATTCGAATTAACGAAAATTTTGTAATCTTTTAATTTCTTACATTCAATGTTTAAATTAACATTGAATTTAAGTAAAAATTGATTATAAGATTACAATTACCGGTAATATAGTTCATAATTTTTACGAAAAGTCATTTACTCTTATATTTCTAGACTATTGATCGCTTCTTTAATTAATTACTTTTTGTACTACATTAATAAAACGCAGTCTTAAAGCATTCTTAAAGATTAAAACTGATTCGCATTATTTATTTACAAAAATCTATTAATATTGAAGTTAAGACTTTTTTTGCTCCCATTTAAGTATATAATTGATTACATTATTAATGATAATAAAAAGTGATTTACATTATAGACAGTGATGCGCAGTGCTCGAGCATTTGGTGCTCGGTGGCGAGCATCTAGCACTAGCTCGTGCTCGAGCACTGGACCCCGAGCATAAGCACTGAACACTAAGTTTTAGTTTTACATATCTCTCTGATTATGATTTTGATATTAAAAAAGTTAACTTCATATCTAAAGTATGTGTTTGAATTTTATTCTATTAGTACAGTGCAGTATCAGAATTAGCAAATGTATATACGAATAATATTAAACAAATGTGTTAAAAGAGTTTTTCTCAAATAAAAGTAGAAGTAGTTTTTTATCACTGTATTTAAAGATTTTATTACCAAAAAATATATAATTTTAATACAGTTTTTGTGAATTCAAGAATCAGCTTTCGATGCAGTTTTGAGAAAATGTTTCGATACTTAATATACAGGTAAAGTATAAATAAATGCAATGGTTATATAATATTGAGATTAGTTATGATAACTTTCAAGTAAAAACACTCAATTATTTCAGAATCAAATATTATAAGCGATTTAAAAAATTAGTTAAAGCATTTGATTTATAAGAGAACTCAATATACTGTTGTTTTACCATTGAGTTCAAATATTTGAGGGATTGAAACGTTTACTTTATCATCAGAATTAACAGCGTTTTCTCTTTATATCAGTATTAGACAAACTATTTATCCAACCTTTTGAACACATCTTTTATCTCTTTTCCTGAGTAGCAGATGAATCAGTTGTTTGCATGCGAAGCAGTTTTTTGAAGACCTATGTTAGCACTTTTGCTGAATACTAAGCATTAATTATAAAAAAAATTGAAAGTTTTTAATTAAAGTATGAGTTCAATGAATGTTTATTTATAAAGTTCTGACTCATAATCAAAATCTTAAAAAATATTGGAAAAACCAATCATTTGGGTTCAGAACTTGAAATGCCATTCAACTTATAATTTATAAGTTATAAATATAATCAAGGTTTTTGATAAATGGACAAATCAATGATTTCGAGTTCAAAACTTAGCTATTCATATTTTTATTCTCTTTTTATATTCTATTCTATATTAAATGTTTGTGCTTTTTAGGCAAATAATCACTCAGTTTATCTCTATCTCAAATTCTCATAGTTTAGATATTCAAAAAGCTTTTACTTAGCGTATATATATTTACAAATAAATAAAGAGTAATGACCAAAGTTCATAGGGCACCCCCACGAAGGTACCCCATCGAGTGTGATATATCAATGGAAAGATCTCATCGAGTACTACAACTTTTCTGCTTGGA
>JAQGCH010003631.1:0-10252 GCA_034699485.1 Nanhermannia elegantula | reverse complement strand
CGACTATATTTGGAGTCATCTTCTTTTTGTGTTACAATGAACTTCAATACTAACATAGAAATTATGAGAAGCACTGGGTATTACTATAACCACAGTTTCCCTTTAAAAATGAATTTTAAGTGGACTCAAATCAAGTTTTTGAAACTTATTTCTTTTATTAATAATAATCATGAAATTCCAATCTCTTCTTTGATTTGTTAAAAAATATTTTTGCAGAGAAAATAATGAGCAATGATTATAAATAGGAAAAGACCATTTATAAAATTATTAGTTTGGTTATCTTTATTTTAGAAAAACACGAAATAAATATTTTGTGTATTAATGAATTATTCAGAATATATCGAACATCTATTCATTTATTTATATTTCTTTTAATGAATGAAAAGAGCCATTAATTTTTTTCGTAGACGTAGAGTAAGATTGCATTAAAGTTCAGCTCATTTTAATTTACTGCAGCATAACTTGCATCTGCCCTAAAGCTTTTGAAAGTTACAGTTAAATAGTTAAACTTCACTATTATTGAGGCTATTTTTGAATTTAGAAAACAAATCTAATTTCCTTTATGAAAGTTTTCTTTTTCATTGTAATGGGAAAACGGAATACAAAAGCATTATTCTCTTTCTATTCACATTAGTACTCAATAATTGAAAAGTAGTAATGGGAAAAAATTTAAAGTAATAGTTATTCAGAGAAAATAGGCTTTATTTGATTCCATAATTGCAAAAATAGAAGTTTGTATGGGATCCACTCGATTACCCATTTTTATGCATTCAATCATTTATTTAAATGGCAATGTCTATGATCTCTCTAATTGAAGGCCACCAAAGGTTGTAATTGATATAAAAGCAAACCAATCAGTTTATCTATTGTATTACGAGTTCATCAACTTTGCAAATTCAAGTCAATGTGTAAATTGGCGGTCAAGTGGTTATTAGTATAAGAATATTTGTGCCGGTGATTGATGTCTCATAAGACTTGACTCTGTAACTAATTCTTTCGATTCCTCTTTCAACATAATGTTCACCAAAAAAGAGATTTTTTAAAAATTTTTATTATTATTGTTCTTAAATTTTTTATAAGTGCGATGACTCTCTTTACACGCATAAGGTATGAGCTCAAGTCACGTCATGATAATTTGTTAACGCATAAGAATGATGGAAAACATTGATCACTGCTTCAGATACTATTTGTTTCTGAGAAATAAATAGAAAAAAAGTTTTAAAGAATACACTTAAAGAGTCTGTTTACACCTTTTCACGAATTGGATAAAGAGTGATGTTTAGACAATATAAAAAATGTTTCAAAAAAAAAATTCTATACAATGCAACTACTTTTAGTGCGCTTGTATATTAGGTCACCACTAAATACACTTTACTGTACATATCTATATATTTAGAAGTTTGAAAAGTGAGTCGAAGAGCATTTTAAATAAGTAGGGATCAGGTCTTCCTTTAACTGCTTTAATAAAATGGGATGAGCTGTATGGAGGAGGTCCGAAGATTTGAGATGAGGAGGCATATAGTTGAGAGTGAGGGCGATAGAGTCGACATATAAAAGTTGTCAGTTGGTGAATATGGTAATTAAATATGAATAAGAAAATGCAACCTGCAATCACTTAACCATTACTTTTTAAAGGGAATCATCACATAAATTATAGATCGCTCCCAATGTATTTGTTTATCAGTGTGTGAATTATTAGTTTTTAACTTTCTTTAGGACTGATTTGTGTTTCCTATTATTATATTCTTCATTTGTTTGTTTTGTTGGTTTTGTTCACTTTAAAGTTGGAAAATATTCTGCGACAAACTGTTCTCAACTTTAGTGAAAATATGGCACAAAGTTTATATAAAAATTTGTCAGCTATAGTAATAGTCGCTATAGTTTTGCTCAATTTTGTTTTATTTAGTAATTGTTTAAAACCAGTCAATGGAGATAAAAGAATTGATAATAAACTTAAAAATATTGGTGATTTACTGTTTGTTATGAAGTCTAATAGACCAGCAAAATTGCAATTTACTCCATCGCCAAATTTTTTAAAGTAAGTTTTTTATACTGTTAGAAAATCTCTTATAAGTGTTGATAAAAGCTTATTAAAAATTCTAGATTTTGAAAACCAAACCTAACATTTTTTATCGATAATCTTTCAGATAAAAGATTATTTTTTAAAAACTATCCTATACTTTAATTAAAAGTTAAGATTTAAAATTTGATCACAATTTCCGTATTTGTACTGTTAAAAAGTTAGATATTGTTTAAAGTACCGAAAGCACTAAATAAATAATTCGATTGTTTTTATCTAAAGTAATAGCGATTGTTATTCTTACTAAAAATAATCTGAGGGCTAATCTTAATAACTATGAAATTGCTTTTCAATTTAATCTTAATTATATGGGAAAAGTGTTAAGTGTGGATAAGTGTCGAGAAATCAGTTTTGAAGAAAACTTGTTTGCATTCACATAAACTAATTTAGAAGTTTAGCCACATTCAAAGTTTGCTTTCATGAGTATATTTTATTCTATTTTATTCTCATTTCTTAATCTGTTTGTTTGAAAAGACGTTAAAAAATATGTACTTCAAAGAGTGCACAAACTTTTTTTCAAGTGTTTATTCTTTTAATTTGAGAATTCTATTGTCAATTATAAATAGGGTTATTCTTTGTCTCATGTGTTTGATTAAGAGCACAAAGTTTATCACTTGAAAAAACTATTTCAGTAATTTTTCACCAGTTCTTATCGATTTTCACAATTGAGGGGAATATTTACTGAAACGATTTTCCAATTAAATAAAACAATTCAAGATTTTTTTCAAATATGTTAATCTGAATAAAATAGATGCAGAAAGACTGTCCCGAATAGATTATAAATACATAAAGCAACAAAAATAGCCATTAAAGTTGTTAGTTTGCAGGTTTGGTAAGACTTATCAACATATTTTGTATAAATTATCATTTTTCGCAATGAAAACATTTGAAAGATTATTTTGAAAAAGTATGCTAATGTGTAGGGTTTATAGTATGGATTAACTACGGATTATACTAGTACTTTATGTTAATTCATAACTATCTGATACCGATCTGATACAGATATTTAATTAGACTGATGTCAACTATACATTAAAAAGTTGAAAAGATTATCAAAGTTCTAAACTCATTACAAATTGAAATATTACTGAATGAGTAAAATACAAATAAACAAATGATAATCATAAATAATATTTCATACCTTTAATTCCGCTTAAAATGAATTAAGAAGTAAAGTATAAAATAATTCTGTAAAAAAATTGATAGAGAGAAAAAATGAAATATAAAATTGTGATTGAAAGTGGTGATAAAACTAGTCTAAAATTTTTATACAAATGGAATTCTCGTGGAATTGATAATGTTTCATTTATGAATATTATTCAAATGTTTCATATTTAATGCTCATTCTTAGGTAATGTGGCTGACATACTTTATCCAGACTTTATCAAAATAATGTTCATTTGTTTATAACTTTTCTATCTAAAGGTATAAAATAAAAATGGATAATAGAAAGATGTCTCAGCTTTAATAGAGTTTAATAACTTTATTTGTAACATACCTGTAAGAGACCAGACATATTCTAACTTTAACTGAAATTAATATAAAAAAAATTGAAAATTTATATAACCTTTAAAGTTAAATAGTCTATTGTCAACTTTAATAATTAAATTAATTATATATTTTTTTTAATATTATCCTTAGAAGAGAATTAACGCGTTCTCCAAATATTAAAAGAAATGCAAAATCAGTTAAATCTAAAGATCCTCTTCAGATATCTTCAAGTATTTCAATGCCATCATTCAGTAGTTTTTCTTCTTCAGGAATGATGGATAATATTAAATCAAAATTTTCATCATTTGGTATGTCTGGAGGTGACGCCTTATCAATGATGGCTTCTTCGTCTGGACTCTTAAGTATGGGATCGTCATTAGGTCTGGGAATGGGAAGTAAGTTTGGAAAAGGAATGACAGTGCCCTGTTGTAAAGGCAAACGAATGAGAGGTGGCTTAAGATCAATGCAATACAGTTCTGTACTGCCAGGACTTGGAGATAAATCAGTTGAAAGAGAAGTTAAGAAATATATTGACGACAACACACTGTCAATGCTTTTATATAAAGCAATCGCAACCACTAAACCAAAAAAGAGAGGACGAAAAGGCAGAAAAAAAGGTGAGCTCTTATTATAGAAAGCTATCAGTTCAAAAAAAATTTTCATAAAGTAATTATTATACAAATGTTAATATATATAGAATACTAATTCTAATAATTCTTGATCTGGACTTTTATATCACTCTATATTAGTATAAAGCTATATATCATTCGATTTTTTTGTTGAACTCTAGAAACAGTTTGGATTAAATATTTAACAGATTTTTAATTCATTATTTTTTGATTATGATAAATGTTTTTAAGATATTTTTAATACTTTAATCCGATATTTCTCAATAACGCTCAATAATAATGAAAGCAACGAATCAGTCATATACTACGTACTCTCAAAGAATAAATTGCAGATCCCATTAGATTTTTTCTTTTCTTTTTGACACAAAAATATACTTTTTATTTATTAGTCCCAGACTTATGAATAGTTTGAACTCGTTTTCAGCTGTTTAGCTCTGGTTCATAAGAATTTTCTTTACTCTCTATTCCGTTCATAAACTTAATTAAGATAATTATATTGAAGCGATTGAAGCGATTCAAGCTTATGCACAAATCAAATATTTTTTAAACATATTTCAGTTCTGTCTGTTCTGCAAATGTTTCAGAATTATTCAATAGATTAAATGTGTTTAAATAACTTTTGAGCTTATATTTAATGAGCATAAGCATAATTTGCATCAATTTTACATTATTTTCAATTCTTTTATCATTCAAATGACAACTTTTGAAGTTGACTGATGTCTGACTGATGTGATGTCCAAATTATGAGTCAACATATTTTTAGTCATTCATTAGATTTGTTATTTTATTTATTTATTCCATTATTTTAATATTTTTATTGAACACACACTTGAATAGCACCCAACATAAAAAATATATTCACTGAGTATAGAAATAACTCTTTAAATAAGAAAATTATATATAAAGACAACTCTATTATAAAACACGCAGATCTAGCCTTAACTTTGCCAATCAGTTATTTAAGATTTAAAGGTAAGTTACTTAAGTTCTATTTTAAAATTGTTTTTCCAACTTTTATATAGTTTTTTACACAGAAAATAAATAAGACCTGAATTTCACTGTCTTAAGAGTTAAACGCTTAATGCATATTAAAATTATTAGAATTGAGCTGATAGCTATCTATACCATATTTCAATTTATTTTTTAAACATATTATCCCTTACGTGTTAGCTTCGGTTGGATTCACTCATTCTTTCAAATTCTACTTATTCTCTGCTTTACTTTAATAGCTTAATCAAATCCGTGAAACTATTTTATTAAAAGAAAATTGATTAGTTCACTAAATTAAATATAATATCAAAAATGTGATAAAACAGTCCATACATAAGATTTAAATTTCACTTTTATTCAACAGGTGGTCGCGGAAAAAAGGGTGGTAAAGGAGGCGGTGGTGGAGCTGGTGGTTATGGTGTAGGAGGAGGTGGTGGTGCAGCCGGTGGTTATGGCTCTGGAGGAGGCGGTGGTGGGGCTGGTGGTTATGGCCCTGGAGGAGGCGGTGGTGGAGCTGGTGGTTATGGTGTAGGAGGAGGTGGTGGTGGAGCTGGTGGTTATGGTGTAGGAGGAGGTGGTGGTGGTTATGGTGATAGCGGAGGAAGTGGTGGATCTTATGGAGGTGGGGGAGGAGCAGGAGGTGGAGGTTATGGCGGTGGAGAAGGCGGCGGTGGAGAAGGCGGCGGTGGAGAAGGCGGCGGTGGTTATGGTGGTGGAGGAGGTGGTAGCTCTTATGGTGGATCAGGGGGAGAAGGGGGAGGTTCTTATGGTGGCGGTGGAGGCGGCGGTGAGTCATATGGCGGAGGCGGAGATAACCTTTCTTATGGAGGAAGCATTGGTGGCATTTCCATGTCAAAGATCCACGAACTGGTTCAGGAGGCGCTCATTGCTGCCCAACAGCATAAAGAAAGTGGAAAACAAGGCGTAGATGGCGGTGGATATGGAAGTAGTAATAGTGTTGTCTGGGATGATGAGGTCGGAGGCGGTGGTGGTGGCGGTGGCGGTAAAGACGGCTACAAAGTTGGAAAGAAAGCTCAGGCTTTTGTTGATGAAAAACTTGTTGACGTAGTATTAGATGTACTAAAAAATAAAGACATTTTGAGTAAAGCGACTCCGATCACAACTGAACCTCAATCACATGGAGGACAACAGAAAAGCGATAATTATAACAATGATTATAGCAATGAAAAGGATCGTGGATTAACTTCACTGTTCAGTAAGGGATACTTTGGCGACTTGGGAAGAAAAATTCGTGCCAACGGTCGATACTGACCAATGATATAATTTAATCACTTTTTTGCAATAATTTCTATTTGATTGAAATGTAGATTTCAATTGAAGTTCAATTCATCATTAAATCAGAAAACACTACAATTTGTTGCATTCATTAAGAGCTTCTGTAAATGAGTATTACTTTATTTTAATAAAGAATTACCATTTGGAGCTTTATACCAGTGGCGTACCCAGATATTTGTGTTGGGGGGGGGGGGCAGACGGCAAAATTCCCTAATATTTGATTCATTTTTAAAGTTGCTTTAGGTTTACAATTAACTTAAATGCCTTTAAATGCTTGGGTCTGAGCCCCTCTGCCCATTGCTGGGTATGACACTTCCTTAAACCGCCTTAAACTTAATTTCTTTTTCTACTGAAAAAATTATGATTAGATTTATAATAATTACAACTGCAGTCAAATTTTGATTTATGCAACTCGTACTTTATTATCAGTGTTTTCATTCAACTGAGTCTTAATCAGAAGTATTAGAATCTCTTTACAAAATACCAAAATATCAATAATCTTTGAATAAACCCAAACCACCGAAAAGCTTTATTCTTACCCCACTTCGTCCGATATATTAATTTGTTTGAAATCAATTTTCAAATTAAAATTAAATTTAATTGAAGACAAACGGTCTTTCAGTGCGAGATAAAGTTTCATTTTAAAGTTGATTAAGTTTTATAAATTAAATAAAACTGAATTGATTTTCATCTAACTTTGTTTAATCTCTTGAGTGATTTATTATAAAATTAATTCTTTAATGCTTTGTTATCTACTGATGAAAGACCGAAATTAAATTTTTAAATTTTTGTTATTTGTGTTGAAATATACTTTAAATCTTGTAAATAATCATATAAATAAAATTTTATTATTTGTTTTGAATAAATGTATGTACAGTACTATTTAACCGACTAAATTTTTACTGATTTAGTGACAAAGAAAAGCCAAAATCTTTTATAAATACTTTTAAAAATATATTGACTTCACTATAACTATAACTTTGTTTTTTAACGTTATATATTGTTTTTTGACTCACTTTTAATAAAAGTTAAGTTATTATAATTCATACAAATCTTAGACATGTTTTAGTGCATTAAAAAATATTAAAATCATTTATAAATGTTTTCTATAATATTAAACTTAATTGAAAACCACATCTTTTGTTTTATATGTTTTGAAGGAAACAACTGAATAATACTTCTCATAACCAATAATGTAGTTATGAGTAATTGTAATGCAGTGCATAATTCCCTGCTTTTAATTGATAATATTAATTTTGTAAAGAAAATTCATTAATCCCGCCTTTCATTTTTTGTGTGTCCAGAAAAGGTCCAGAATGGGGTTCTAGTAGATGTGGTCAAGCTTTCTAACGATTCTATACAAAAATAAATGTGACGATTCTATGCTTAAACTGTTTAAATGTCGCAATCAAATCGCAAGTTTCTTTACTTTAGCCCATTATTGTTGAAACTAGTCATGTTTTAGTCTTCGAGACTAAAACTGAAACTAAGACTAAGACTAAGACTAAAACTAAAACTAAGACTAAGACTAAGACTAAGACTAAAACTAAAACTAAAACTAAAACTAAAACTAAAACTAAGACTAAGACTAAGACTAAGACTAAGACTAAGACTAAGACTAAGACTAAAACTAAAACTAAAACTAAAACTAAAACTAAGACTAAAACTAAAATAGAAAGTTGAGACTAACCCAACACTAGTTGAAACACTTGCTGATTCCCCTATGTATTCGAATATGTAAATAGTAAGTTAAGGTTAGGTAACAATAATTGGCGCCAAAGGTTAAAGTAGAGTATATCTACTTTATATTTACATATTTTAATAAATAGGAGAATCAGCGCGAGTTTTAACAAATGGTGGACTAAATTAAAGAATAACCGCTTCTATTATTGTATTATTGTAGTCATCGATTGCAGAAACGGTCAACTGTTTTTGGACCAAACACTTACACATAAATATAGAAAAAAATGAATTTTCAGTTCTGAGATAATCCTTAGAGTCGAGTTGGAAGTAGAGTGCAATTAGTGATCAATCGATAGAATAAGACAACGATAGCGACAGAAATAAAAAGGAAACCAATAGAAGGCTTAGCTGTTTAGTTGTCACGCCATATATCTCACCAATATCTCTAACATCTCTTGTTGGACAACAATTTAAAGACGAAATATGCGGGAATTTCGGGGATCGGAGTAGAAGATCACGGGTGTTGTGTAGTATACCGGAAATATTGTTGAGAAACACGCCGATTCTCCTATGTATTGAAATATGGAAATATAGTAAGTTAGGGTTAGGTAACAATAATTTGCGCCTAAGCTTAATCAAAATAAAACCGAATGAGCGCGTGTCTCAACAATACCTCCGATATACTACACAATACCCAAGATCACTACTCCAACATTCAAACACTACTGCCCCTCATCTGTCTTCTAGGAGATTGCCTGCCGTTCAAAGCTAATAAATTTCTCCAACAAGAAAACTAACGGTTCCCTCGATTGTGTATGAATTAAGAAATGTGTTGTAACAGAATCTGTTGAAGCAAAACAATCAATAAAGTATTCAAATAATTTAAAGCGTTCATTAAAAATTTTTATTTTCAATGATCTTCTATAGTCAGCAATACTTAAACTATTTTAATAACTAATTCACAAAAAAGGACAACAATTAAGATTTCAACATTTGGGGAATTTAGAGATAAGGTTAGGCTGTGATGAAAAACGCGCGCGTTTAGTAAAATCACAAAATTTAGTTTAAATTATTGTTAACCACTTTTTACTCATAGATAGCATTCAAACGTCTAGAGCTACAGAAAAACATTTTATGAAACATCTTATTTAAAAAGAGTTCAGTCAATATTTGAATCAAGTTTTACAAAAGTAGAAGTAATGGCAAAAAGAAGAAAAAGAGCTCCGAAAAAGTCTCGATCGCAAAGTAAAGCGGAAGAAGTAAATGCTAACAATTGGTGGAAAACTCATCGGAAGAGCGTTTACGTGATTGGTTTGGTGACTATCGCGGCAGTGGTTGGGATCGGGATTTTCAAGTATCACAATAGTATAGCAAAATAGCCGTAAATTGTTTTAATTTTACTGTTTTTTAAATATCAAAATTATTTGCAAGTGTTTGCGAGATATGAAATAAAAGTAATTTCTACCATTTCTTATTCAATTACTTTTCCATTATTTTGATCACAACTCATATTTGGAACTTAATTGGTAGTAAAAAAATGTAAATCAGGGAAAAAAAGATCTGAGTTTAAAACCCAAAGACTATTGGTATGAAATTTTGACTTAATGTGAGTCAGATGTGAGTGCTTTCAGTTTTTCTTATTTTTTTGTATTTAGTATACCATTAATAATAAAATAATAAATTCGTATCAATTGGTATATAAGTAAAGATAATTGCTTTTGATTTTTGTAAATTTGCATTAAATATAATAATCAATTAATTGATTCCAATCTTTAATTAATATTTAAATTTATAATTTTCTAAATATCGAACAGCTATTGATTGACTGTCACTCACATTCATCACATTCAATATGAAGTGACTGTAAGAGACTGTAAGTGAATATAAGTTCACTTTTCTGCCCATAATTATTATAATGAAATACTGGAAAACAAGAGCACTCCTCATAAGTAATAGACAAGTGATTATGATATGACAGATGAATGCAAGTAAAAAAAGGTATCCATTTTTTATATAATACTAATTATTATTCACAGTTCAATTCATAGAATTTGATAGAATTAAAATTCAAAGTTTTATTATG
>JAQGCH010003630.1:0-10253 GCA_034699485.1 Nanhermannia elegantula | reverse complement strand
TTCAATACAAATTGAAACCAAAGCAATAAAAGAGTGTTCTTTTGGGTCTTTTGAATGTATTTTAGAGTAAACACAAACAAAATGTCGACTTTAATGTATTTCACATTTGTTTGTTGTTTCGCTCATTATTTTAATCAAATTTAATTGTTTTTAACTGTTTTTAATTGAAATCATTGAACACATTGTTATTTCGCTCAGTATTTAAGCGTTTGATTAGTTTTTTAATTGATTTTAAGATAAAAACAATATTTTTAAAAAGTTTATTATTTATTGATAAAGAGAAACATAGAAAATAATGGACAATATGTCTGATGAAGAGTCGGTTGTTATGAAGAACAATAGTATTAGGAAAGGCGTTGAGGAAGAGGTGGACATAAGCGGTGGTCAGATCTCATCAACACTGAGTGTTAAGCGAGAGTTAAATGATTACAACATTGATATCTATAGTAATAGTAATTGTATTGCTATTAAAAAACCAAAATTAGTGCAAACGTGTGGTCAACAGTCGACACAACACTCAACTCAACCCATTCAACAATCATTAGAGAGTTTCGACAATAATAAGAACTCTTTTCTCACTCAAAATGATTTAACAAATAATAGTATTAATAATGAGATTAATGTAAACACAAATGCCTGTAAAGTGACGGACAGTACGTCTTTGGCACTGAGTGCCAGTGTTTCGAAAGGACTCGAGAATTGGTTGAAGACATTTCACAACTGGTCTCACAACGAACGGATCACAGCCCTCGACTGTCTGGTGTCGAGTGAGATCTGTGAAGTCCAACAGATCCGACATTTGCTTACTTTAATAGAACCTCAACTGCAGAGAGACTTCATATCATTGTTGCCAAAAGAGCTATCGCTGTATGTCTTGAGTTATTTGGATCCAAAAGATCTGTTAAGAGCCGCACAAACGTGTCGTTATTGGAGAATATTATGTGAGGACAACCTCTTGTGGCGTGAGAAGTGTCGCGAAGAAGGACTACTCGAAGACAACGAGACAATAGTGGACTTATTCAAGAGACGACTGAGTGGTCGTCTCGAACGGCGCTCATCTCTGAGTGTGAGTTCTCCTCCGCCTTCCAATAGTGCGTCTCCGAAGATGTGTCCGTCTTCGCCAATCTCTCCAATCCCTACATTTGTCAGATCTGAGTATAAAATAGCTTTTTTGAGACAAAAGACTATTGAATACAACTGGAGATACGGTGTGTTCAGTAATGAGAAAGAAAGTGCCACCACTTCTGCCACTTCTACCACTTGTACCACTTCTAAAAAGGCGCGGTTATTAAAAGAGATTTTGCATCTCAAAGGACATGACGACCATGTGATCACTTGTCTTCAGTTCAACCCTTCATCTAATCTAATAGTCAGCGGCAGTGATGATAACACATTGAAAGTCTGGTCCAGTGAATCGGGACGTTGTTTGCGGACACTTACGGGACACACAGGCGGTGTCTGGTCTTCACAACTATCACCTCATAATATAATAATAAGCGGCTCAACAGATCGCACACTTAAGGTTTGGAGTGCTTTCGACGGCACGTGTTTGCACACACTCTACGGCCACACGTCAACTGTCAGGTGTATGGCTTTGCATGAGAGTCAAGTGGTTTCGGGCTCAAGAGATGCAACTCTCAGAGTGTGGGACATCGAGACAGGTGAATGTTGTCATGTTCTTGTGGGTCATGTGGCAGCTGTTCGTTGTGTTCAATTCAATGGGAAATTGTGTGTTTCCGGCGCTTATGACTATTTGGTGAAAGTTTGGGACGTACTCACTGAGTCCTGTTTGCATACACTTGAAGGACATACTAATAGGGTGTATTCACTGCAGTTCGACGGCGAGCATATAGTTAGCGGTTCTCTCGACACTTCAATTAGGGTTTGGTCAGCAAATTCCGGAACATTGAAACACACATTAATAGGTCATCAGTCGCTCACGAGTGGAATGCAATTAAGAGGTCATACATTAGTGTCCGGTAACGCAGACTCAACAGTTAAGGTGTGGGATATAAATACCGGTCAGTGCTTACAAACGCTGTCGGGCTCTAACAAACACCAAAGTGCTGTCACTTGTCTTCAATTCAACTCTCGATTTGTGATCACTTCTAGCGATGACGGGACCGTCAAGTTGTGGGATCTCAGAAATGGAGACTTCATTAGGAATTTAGTAGAGTTAAGCAGTGGTGGCAGTGGTGGTGTTGTTTGGCGTATAAGAGCTTCTAATACTAAACTCGTCTGTGCCGTCGGCTCTAGAAATGGTACCGAAGAGACTAAACTACTAGTTCTTGACTTTGATGTGATTGACAGCAAATACAAGAGAGTTCAACACATGGACAGCGATAGTCTCAGCCATTTGTTTGAAGCGGACATTGAGTTTCAAAATAAGGATATATTACTCTAACATAAACACTATTAATAGTCAATATTTCTTAAAACAATTATTGTTCCGCTTATTATATTGATTAATAAATTTTAATGATTTAATTTCTTATTTTGAATTTACTTATGTATTGAGCCTTATATTTAATCTAATAAATTAGTGTAAAACACCTTTTAATTGATTTTCTTTAATCAAAGAGAAACTCTTTGAATTATGGTTTTGATGAATGAATACAACACTTAAAGCACATCATACCTGACAACTTGTGTGTCCTATTGCTTCCCAACTTATATAGCTTTCTCACCTTAACACTTAAATTAATTTAAATTTTAGAAAATAAGTAATTATAAAAACTAAATGTAAAACTAATTTAATTAACAGTTGAAAAATTTTATTGAGAATCATATGTGACTAAAACCTACTAAGCCAAGGGTCAAACCAATCGAGCCTGGAGTCTAGGCTGGACTGAGCCTATGGACAACATTAGTTATAACTAACATTTGTAGCAATTATTAAGTATCTTATTTAACAAAAGGTTTTTCAATACACGATAACTAATAAGAAGTATTTCTCTTTGCTCTTCAATCATTTGAATAAAAAAATCACATCTATTTCACAAAAAATTGAATTGAATTTTATATAAGAAGATATGTATGAATTAACATAATTTTGAAACAAACTTTTGTTCGTATTTTGGTTTTGAGTTTCAGACAAATGTTGAATAATGTGTGAAAATAATCTCAACTTTATTCTGATGTTTCTTTGATAGAACTGATACATTTTACCGAAAAATAATGCTGCAACTTTTCATTTTTATTGTTAATTGAGTCCGATTTGAATGGAATTTGTCGCAATTTATATGTAAATCAGACCGAGGATTTCAAATATGAAAGAGGCTTTTACCTAAATCCAAATTATTTTAAGATATTTGACTAACTAAATTTTTACATAGAAATTTTTGAAATTCTGAAAATACCTCAAAAACTATTAATTTTAGATAATAATAGATAATATATATATAGATTATTCATTTATATCCCGCCTTTCCGACTCATAGGTATTAAGGCGGTTTATGCCAGGTTAGGATAGTATGAATCACATTGACTGTGAAACACTCAACTATCTCCAGCTAATCTGCAGCCCTGTTAAGAGTACTAAAGTACCCTAAATTGGGCCGCTTAGTCTATGCTAGCCTTGGAAAACTTTTTTGGTATACAGTTAGACTCGAACCCACAGCCAATTAGTGAACTGTGTGAACTTTTGACTTAATAATGAGCCAGCACCTAGACCATTAAACCATCTAGACAGATTATTGATACAAATAAGCAATAAAATCCTGAAATAAAATGAATTTAATTTTCTTACTATTAAGTGAAAAAGCATTAAGTTCTGGAACAGATTGTTGTGTGTCATTGACGTCTGTTTTGAACCACTTCCGCGTATTCTTCTTTTAAATTAGAAGTGGATTTGCTCTACACTTGCACTGTAAGAGTCAATACTAAATTTACCTCTAATTTGCATTACCTGTAAGTTTACTTTATATACTGCAAGTCTGTTACAGATTCCATAATTCAAAAAAAGAGTAAAACGTTTTGAGTTTTTAAAAATGTATATAAATATATATTTACACTCATTTGTGCATTTGATTAAATGACTTTGGTCTAATTTTGAAATTATAAAATTTTTGATGAGTTTTATATAGTGCTGGGTATTCTCGAGTCTCGACATTTCTCGAACAATATCTGACTCAAAATATTTATTGTTATTATAAAATTAAGAAATTATGAGAATTTTATTGAATACAAACCCATACAATTAAATATTAAACTTTAGAGAATATTTTCTCAGATATAACAGAATATATAATATATCGAAATAAATAATTTCCCTTTTAATAATTTACTAGACATTCAGTAATAATTAGGCTATAGTTAGACTTTTATATAATTTATAAGTTATATTAGTTATTATCTATTTATTACATAAAATAATACGTAGAACTAAAACTCATAATTAAAGTTATGTTTCAATTCTATGATATCTCTATTTAATTATTCGCCTTTATTTTGAGTGATTTTTTAGATTTAGGTTTTTTTAATGTGTACCAAATTTTATATAATGAATAAAAAAGTAAACTTTTATAACATAAAAAAGTGATTCTCACGCTTACAAAAAAGTGAACATAAGTTACTACAGTATAATATTCTATAATTGAAAACTATTCATAGGGTTTGCTTTACTATTATAAAAATCTGGTGCAATACTAATCTCATAAAACAGATAAAACTAATCAATAATTAAATTTTTAAACTTCAGGCGCACACAAAATAACAGAATAAGACATAAATCGTTATATTTTTCATATTCTATTCATTAACGTTATTCTTATTCTGGTTTACAGTCATCTTATTTCACATTTAAGTGATATTTTAATTACAAAACTAATTAAAAAGTTTTATATATTTGTAAATATAATTATTGATTAATTAATTTAATAATAATAATAACATAAAAAGTGTTGGCAGTGATGGCACCGAAACCTCACATCGAAAATGTATCATTGGTTGGACCGACGGGTCCGACGCCGAAGACAGCTCTGGTGAGAGCCGGCCTTCACCTCAAGAACAAGCGCTTTCTGGCCTGCAGTCAATTCGTGCCGAGACCTGCTTTGGACAAAACAGCAAAAGAATTGTCTTAAATTCGAACCACTTTTCCGTTGACTTCAACCACAAGAAAGTGATTTATCGCTATTATATCGCAATCGAATGTCTTCTGCAAGCCTTCAAACTGTCCGCCGCTGGAGATGAGAGACGAAGATTTGCCAAACTATCGGATCTGTTGTGCCGTAAAATAGTTGAGAAAGCGGTTGAAGAGAACGCCTCTTATGGAAAGTTGTTCTATAATATGAAACCGGTTTACGACGGATCCAAAAATATGTTCACTTGTGGTCCGATTGTTGACATTTCTCAAGACGGAAAACCGACGCGTATTGTTGTGGAAGTGGTTGATGAGAACCACTGCGAGAGTCAGTCCGTGGTTAACATCAAATTCACGGGAAATACCATTAGTCTGAACGGTCTTAAGCTTTACTTCGATAAGAAGACAAATGCAATTCCATTCGAAGCCATACAAGCGCTGAATATAGTTCTTCGTCAGGGACTGGTTATCAACAAAATACCAATCGGTGCCTCTCTTTTCTCCATACATATGGACGACAATCGCATCAATATTGGGGGCGGAAAGCAGTTGGCTTTCGGTATCTATCAATCGGTGCGTCCATGTGTTGATGGCGCGCAGTAAGTCGTCGACTGATCCTGTACTGCATTCTATGCCAACTGTTCTGTGAAAGAGTTTGTGAGAACGCTGTTTCCGTACAAAGAATGCGAATCAAAGATGAGATACAAATGGACCGATTATGAGCGCAAACGAATCGAAATAGAATTGAAATGATTGCAAATCCAAGTGACACGCCTTCGGTTCAACAGAAAGTTTAAAATTTATGGTCGGAGTCGAGAGTCAGCCGACGAGATATACTTTGATTGGATCAAAAGAGGGCGAAGAGGAGAAAAGTTGTTCGATATTTTGAACTGCATTCACCACATCTGCCATGTATTATGGTCAGGAGTGGCTCAAGACCTACATATTTGCCGATCGAAGTGTGTAGAGTAGTGGCTGCCAACACGTTAACAAAAAGGTTCCGCAACAACAAACCGCTCAAATGATACGCATCTGTGCTTCAACTCAATCAAAAGGGAGATTCAATATCATACAAAAGCCGGTCAAAGAAATAGCTTAAAGTAAAAACTGTTTGACTTATTTGAATGAGTTTAGTGTCAAACTATGCACAGAACCCATGTCTTTAAATGCCTTCCTTAAAGGTACTAATTGTTTAATAGTTTTATATCTATTAATAGTTTTTATTTAATTATATTTTATTATATTTGAGGAAAAACTTTTTGAAAGAGCGCAACAAAAGTACGGATTCATTAATCTGTTTGTATTTTTTGGTATTGAAAGCGACGAATGTTATTATGAAATCAAAAGATGCGGTGATATAGAGATCGGTTTAGCGACACAATGCGTCAAAAAGCACAATGTCTTGAGAATCAACTAATCTTTTCCTTAAGATCAATGCTAAACTCGGAGGAGAGAACATCATTCTTACGCCTAATCATTTGCCTACAATTCTAACCAATAAGAAAGCAGTGATAATCGGCGCCGATGTCGCACATCCTTCGCCTTCAGACAAATTGTCCGCTTCTGTTGCGGCTGTTGTCGGAAATAGACTCGAATTACATTAAACATTACGCAACAGTTAAAGTCCAGCACAGATATCGCGAAGAAATCATTAATGACTTGGATTTGTTGGTCAACGAAATATTGCGAGTTTGAGAAACAAAATGGAGAACTGCCTCAAGAGATAGTCTTTTATCGCGATGGTATCAGTGAAGGCCAGTTCATGTATGTAAGACTTTGAGATACGAAAGATGAAACTCGCGTTTCAATCGTTGGCCGTCGGATACAATCCTAAGTTGACTTTCATAGTGGTTCAGAAGAGACCCGACGACCTGCGCGATGGTGTTGGCAAAGGAAACAATATTCCTCTGGGAACTATAGTCGACAATGTTGTGGTACATCCGACTGACTTCGACTTCTTTCTCTGTTCACACGAAGCAATTCAGGGAACTCAAGACCTGCTCATTATTATGGTATGCATTCGTTCATTGATTTCAAAAATATTAAATTTTATTAAATACTAAATATATATTCAATTCATTGAATCATTCATTTGATAGTTCTTTTCGACGACAACAAATTCGGCGCCGATGAGTTGCATGAATTGACTTTTTATTTATGTCGTTGTACTCGTTCAGTATCAATACCATCGCCTGTATATTACGCACATTTGGCAGCCCATAGAGCTCGCGGACATATCATGGGTTCGGGCAATGACTCGGAGACCGGTTCTTCTGAAAGTAGTCCTAACGTTTGAATCGCTAAACGAATTGTTCCCAACTTTGACAATCTTAGCGACAAAATCAACGTCAGAAATGACAGGAAGTCTTCGATGTATTTCTGCTAACTTTTATTGTTATACAAAAAGCAGTTTTACGTAATTTAAATTATTTATTCATTTATTCATAATTTTATTGAAATAAAACCAAATTCTTTTTATTAATATATATAAAATTCAAAGTTATTTCACTTGCGTTTGAGATTTAATACAACTTACAGTTAAACAAATAACTATTAAATTTTCTCTTCGATATTCAGAAATTACAAGTTATTACTGTATTGCAGTACTTGTATTGTACAATACGTGCAAATAGAAAATGAAAATAATTTCACTATTAGTGAAAAAATCGATTTATACTTTATATGACTGGTTATAGAAATTTTAATGAAAATACTATAATAAAAAGTTTAAAGTTAATAAAAAATTCAATAAAAAAGTTAATTTCCAACTGTTTTCAGAAAAGCAGGCATTTTAGCCACTTTTCATTTGCACCTATCTGTACATAAGTTATATCTTACTAACTATTCATATGTTATAATAAATCCTAAACTAAATACTGTGTACTGAACTAAATGTCTATACTTTACTAACCCTATCCCTATATAAACCCATATACAGTATTCTATATTCAATGATCAGTCCTAATGTAGGGCCGTATAGTACACGTCAGGCTCTTAAGCCATATATTTAAAATGAATTCTACAAATTATTATTTAAATGTTTCGTTTTGAGTTAAGTGTTGACCAGTGCAGCCCAGCGTGTCCTACCCTACCATCACAAGAGCTACGCTTATGGCAAAAACAAGATATTAACCAAAAACTTGGTATTAATACATAAATGAATGTTTAAGAAAACGGAGATATATTTTAAATTCTAATCTTAATACAGTCGCCAAAAGTTAAAACATATTTTCTGAAGTTTAATATTAAATTAATTGATGTCCAGAATTTACGAATTTATTAGCGATGAGTGCCTTCACATTTCTAAACACGTTGAAAACTTATGCAGACTATAACCCTATACTAACTTTGAGTCTCTATAAAGCCTTAAAAACTAGATTTTAAGTTAATTTTTAAGAATAATAGGTATTCAAGCAGTGAACAGAACTTTATTAAAAATGTTTATTTGATCCATGAATTCGACAAAAATTGAGTTTTGCCGTAAAACTACTGTACATAATGAATATAAAAATTACGCCAAAATTACAATTAAAACAAAATTCATTTGTCTGTTAGTTGAATATTATTGTAAATAATTTCTTCATTATTTTATCATAAATTAATGTATTATTCAATTTAAATATTGAGTGCCAACCAAATTGAGAACAAAAATAATTTTATGAACCATTTTGTTAGCCTAATGATTGATGACATTTAATTCTAGAGCTCTATTGAACTTACTGTTAAAGAAAAACAATTAATAAATCATTTAATAATTTGAAAAACTGTTGTTTTAAAGGTTTAAAACATGTTCTCAAATAAAATCATTCAATAATCAGTTTTCAATTTCTATTCGTTTTAAGCTATATTTTCATGTTTATTACTATTGTTAGAATTCAAATAACATTTTATTCTTATCTCTCGTTATCTGTAAAGCTTTTGAAATTATTTGTGAGCATTAAATATAACTATTTTAGAGAATACAACAAAATTTTAATAAATTTCCAAAAAAACTTAGTAATAATTAAATGAGACAAAAATGGAGAAAATCTCATCAAAATTCTATAAATGAATTATTTAGTAATATACTATAATTTGACTCATAAAAGAGAAGTTATTTATCATAACTCGAGTCTTAACTTAATATAAAACAGAGATAAATCTCAATTGGTTTAAATGATTGAAAGCTAACAATAAATGCAAAGACTTGTAAGCATTTAAATGCGAACATGTTTGGAAACTGGAGCATAAAAGGGATGAAAGAGATGCTCACCAGTAAAAAATGTTTATATTTCTTGGCTTTTCCTAACACATTGAGCCACTTTGCGCTTGAAATTTAGAAAGTTTTCTCTCCACTCCTTCTGTAATACAAAACAACAATTACTTCCATATAATTAAACAATAAATAATAGTAATAGACTGACAGCCGCATCAACATTAGCGGGCGATTCATCATTAGGATCGGCTAACATTGAAATAACTGAAATAAGAATAGTTTCGACAGTATGTACAGGTAGCCAACGCTCGGATGCCTTTTCATAACCATATTTATCATCTCCCGGCTCATGAAGTATAGAAATACAAACGTTTCCGTTCTTATCAACTGTTGAGAAAGGAATGAAACCAATGAATGATTAAAAGGCTGATAAAGAGCAAAACAAGAATAGGATTACTATTTGGGTGCCATATCTCGGTTATAAACTTCATCTTTGGCGGCCGTAACGGATAATCTTTAGGGAAATTGAGGTGCGCTTTGAAAAATCCGCCCTCACTTGGAGTGACCACAAAATAAAGATATCATTAGTTAATCAATACTTAAGAGTATTATAGAAAACAAAAGAGTATGCATTAAAGGCATGTATTAAACAATAATCACGTACTACAGTGTGTCGGGCGGGCCGATGATCAGCACTTCCCACACATAGATATCGTCATCATCTGCGAGACCTGCTGAGAACCCCTCCACCGGGTTCTTCTTTAAATCTATAAAATTGGGATTAAATGTATAAATTGTTAGTTTGATTACGAAATGCAATGATATAATAGAAATAGAAATATATTCGATAATAATCTGAATGCGTAGTAAACAATAGTTTAATAAAAATGATTGGAATGCGTCTTAATTAACAAACCATTTAATTGTTTTCTTAACAGAAGAGTCGATTGATCCGACATCGCCTCCAATGCGTCTCAC
>JAQGCH010003629.1:0-10257 GCA_034699485.1 Nanhermannia elegantula | reverse complement strand
ATCTTTTGCATAAACAAAAGTTATTTTGTGTAAATAGTGATACCAACACAATAGCTATGGATATTTTTGATATTCTTATCAATACAATCCTTTAGTTCTGCTCTTATGTAAAGTTTAAGTATTAAGTTAATGATTCTAATAATGAGTATAAAATTATGATAACTATATTAAAAAAAATTAATGAGATTCAGGCATTTTCTTAGATGGAAATATCTGTCAAATATAATCTATTATTGTTTGGAAAACATCACATTTTAACAAATATTGATTAAGTATATGGTATTTTATATCTTGTTTGTGCAAAAATAGAAATAATGAAAACAGTGAGTCAGCTAATGATAAACATTTAAGTCATATTTAAATAAAATATAGTAATAATTATCAAATGATTTTATGTGAAATAGTTTTGCACTCATTTTTAGTGACACTTTACTTAACTATTTAATTGTATTGTAAAAGCAATTCACGCCATAATACACATTATTAATGTTTTCCTTAAAGTTTATCATTAAAAACAAGAATTTATTTTTTATCTCATTTGTCAAATACATTATATAATAAGACCATTTTTAATAAGTTTTATAATCTACTGATATATCACTTTTCAAGGGATTTCTGACATTTTAGGCTTAAGTATTCATTTATTATTAATTCAAACTCCAAAGAAAATTATTACACAAGTAGTTTTGCTTTTGATTTTTACTATTTTTCATTTTAAATTAAGGGAACTTTTAGGTTTTGAGTGAGAGAACGGAGAGAGGCGGTGTACTTTATTTTGTTGAAAAAATTATAATATTTGGGATCCAATTTCAGTCACTCATCGTTTTTAACATAATTTTTGAAAAAACTGTGGTGGGACACACAAACTCTCACCTCTAGTTAAGGTGTTTTATTTGATTAATACATTATAGATTTTTTCTCATAAGTCTTATCAGAACTTCATTGAAAATATTTTTTCTTTGACTTATCTATTTCTACACTTTATTAAATGGAAAACAGTGGAAAAATTGAGGTTATTTTTGAAAGGATTGCGAAATAAAAATACAACTTTCCTTTCAATGAACAAATGATAAACAATTTATTTACTAAAGCGAAAAATAATTGACTCTAAGTATATATAAATACAAAGTTGGTTTAGTCAATAAAACTGGTGATAGGTGTATGAGAACATATTGATAAGCAATTTTGAATTGAAGGTGAATCTATTTCTTCCTGTCATAAACTGATATAAAATCTATTAAGTCTTCTGCGAATCATTTTTTGTTTTTTTGATTGAACAATGCTATGAACACAGAAATTACTTTAATTACGTTCTTCTAATAAATTGATAGCTCACTAGATTTCAAGGCAAAGCTTAAATATTATCTAAAAGCTTATTTAAGAAGTACTGTATAGCTTTTGTATCATTTAATTAATTTATTTCATAACAATTTTTTCGGGTCAACAATAATTGCGATAATAATACTTGAGATGCATTTTTATCTCTAAAATATTAAGTATTTTTTACTTTGATTTGATTTCACCGAAAGTTGAGTATATTTTGCCAAATTTCAAAGTTTATACAGTTGTTATTCTTTAATAACAAAAATATAGCACTTTTCTGGCCTTCACAAAAAAGTTTATATAAAGTTTATTTTTTAATTTTTCTGAATCAATAATATTAATTATTTGCACAACAATTTTTGATCAAATATTTATTCCAAAAACATATCAACAATAATAACTTAGAAAACATTAACTATTTTTGAAGTACAGTATAGCTGACTATAATAACTGATGATATGAGTTCATAATTGATAATTCAAATGAGAAGTTATTGTAAAGATTGTGTTCAAACAGCAAAAATCTCAAAAACTGATACTAATTTTGTGCTCATTTGATAAAAGTATAGAAATGATTAAGTTTTTTGTATTCACGATATTTTTGACTTTATTTACAAGAAATAATGCATTGTTTGTATGCGAAAGTATGAAAATTTATAAAATAAAATTCTATTTCTTTAAAAAAAATAGTTTTAATAAATTAGTTGATTGACAAATAGGCGATGGTTTCTTTGCGGACCCATACGATTGCGCGAAGTTCTACAGATGTCATGCGGGACAGGTATTTAGCTTCAGTTGTGGTCCGGGAACTCATTTCAATCCAAGTCACAGCGGATGCGATTGGCCTTCAGCTGTCGGATGTCAGCCATTAAGTCGTGAATCAGAACCACAACCACAACCACAACCACAACCACAACCACAACCACAGCCACCACAATATAACCAACCGTATAATCAACAGTATAATCCAGAGAATAATCCACAATATAATCCACAGTACAATCAACAGCAATATCCACAAAGTAGTCATAGACATCACACTGATCAGACTCACAGACGACAACCTCAAGAGTCAGTACAAGTAGACACAAGGCATCAAACTGGACAACAAGACCCTTATAGACAGCAGAACAGAGATTATGATAGAAGACAACAGAGTAATCCAGAAACTGCTGACAGAAGTGGATATTCTGGTAATTCTGATACAAATTATGATAATCAAGACAGCGATCAAACAATTAATAGTCAAACTGATAATCGAAAAAAAGTTAGACCACAGACAAAGCCATATCAAGAAAATAAGAAAACAGATAACAGGTTCACAGGTGAAGATGATTTTGACCATAATTTTGATGAAAGAGTACCCGATCGAAGAAACAGACAGAAAGTTAAGCCTAAACAATATCCTGACGATAGACAGACAGATGACACCAATGGATATCCCGATAATTCTGATCCTAATTATGACGACAGAACATACGATGGAAGTACTGGTCGACAGAAGGATAGAGTGAGACCACAACAGAAACCTCATATCGAAGATAAACAGAGACCAGGTCAGGGACGACAACAAGAGGTTTTTAAAGAAGATACAGAAAATCAATGGAAGAGAACCTCTCCTTCTGGTTATAAAGCTATACCTGCGAGGACTCGTAGATACAGAACCTCTACTACTGTCAGAACAACAGAAATTCCAAGTTCTAGTGAAGAAGAAGACGAAGAATACGATGAATTCTCAGAACTATTTCCATACGGAAAGAGAAAAGATAGCGAAGAACCGACTGATGAGGACAATTGGTTTAATTTTGATACATATGACAGTCAAGACTTGGAGACTACAACTGAAAACATTTGGGTTTCAATGCTTAAGACAAAAGTGCCGGTGATTCAGAACAAAGTAGATTCTCAAAGGAATAAAAGCAGAACTGATAAGAATCGTAAATACGGTCCACAACATGTCACTACTAAATCTCCTCATAGGTCTAAAGCCAAAACCACTACTACTTTGGATCCGTTCAAAAATGATTGGATGGCTTTTAACTCTGAAAATAATAAGTATAATAGAAATAATCAAAGACCTGATGATTACACACAATCTTCGTCAGAAAACAACTACAAGAAAAAGCCTTTCAAAGAAGATCCTCTTTTAATACCAGACTTAATATCTTATTTCAACTGCACTGAGGCAGGAAAGAGTTGCGACAGATGTGAAGAATTAGATTGGATTAAATATTCTGGTATTGCATTACAAGCGCTTCCCTTCAAAAGTTTCAAATTCCATACGAAGATTGTATCGAAACAATGTTATAAGGCTTGCAGTGATTCACTACAATGCATAGCCTTTTCATATTCATTGACATCAGGAATGTGTCATATTTACGATCAGTTAACTACTGATGACATGCATTCAAGTAAAGAATTTACTTCTGTTATTCAAAATCCAAGAACTGATGTTATACGTGAAGAATGGGTACACACAAAGAATGGTCACATAACTGGTAGTGAAATATCTTCATTAAAAACAAAAGATGTTATTTCATGTCTTCAAGAATGCATCAAAAATGGAGATAATTGTCGTGCAATTAATTTTGATTTGGTTGGAACTGAGTGTAAACTTTTCGATGAAAATGAAGGCTTTTCTTTGAATACATTGAAAGCCAATTCTATAGCTCTTCAACACCTGAGTCTGTTTCAAAATAACAATCAGTGGAGATTTGAAGATATTGGACATAAAAACCTTAATAGTGAGGCCATTAATACAATCGCAGTTAATGAGTTGGAGGAATGTTTCTATGAATGTCTAGAAAATAGTGGCAATAATTGCACTTATGTTACGATTGAAGAGAACAACGAATCAAATGATAGCGAAGAAGAAAGTGCTAACAAATTATGTCATTTGTTTGCATTTAATAGTACTCCAAAATGGGTTGAATCTGAAGATAAAAGCAATAAAAGTTATATTTTGAATGTACCAAAAAATCACTCTAAGATTCAAGAATATTCTGGCTATAGTTATGTCGGAAATCCGGTACAAATTCTCCAAAATCTTTCTGAAGATGAGTGCAGAGAATATGCTGAAGAAAAATGTGATTATTGTAGAAAATATACGGCTATTATTGAGGCCAAAGAATGCGCGCTATTTTCCGACAGTGCATTACTTTCTCCTTCAATTTCAGAAAAGAATTACACAGAAAAATCCGGACTCATTTCTATACCTAAAGACCCAGAATATATGGCATTCAAACGAATTCCATGGAAAATGTTTACAACAGATATAAATGCATATGAATTAAAAGGAGAAATAAATGGTCACAAATGTATTAAGTTTTGTCTTCAACAAAACCAATGTTTGGCCACAGCTCTGGTTTATGATACTGCCGACAGTTCCTTATTCTGTTATTTTTTCAAAGAACAGGATTTGGAAAATTCTAATATCACTGAATACGAAAATGTTGACCTATTTATAAAAATTATTGATCAAAATAAAATTCCTGGACATATGAGTAACAGAAGCAATGACTGCAGTGATGGCGAACCACTCGATGACGCCGTTAAGAATGTCAAAGATTTAGACGGAAATATTGAAGCGGTGTCTCACAAATCTGATAATAGCTATAATTCTAATAGTTATCCACCTTCTCCTCATGGATATGACTATTATGGTGGACCTGTTGAAGAAAATTCTAACAAGAAATCTAATAAACAGAATATAAGAAATGTTAGAGATGTCAATAATCAGAATAACGATCATTACAAACAAACTGATGATAATTCACATGAAAATGAAAATGCGTTGTCTTTCGTAAACTCAATTAAACAGAAATCTAAGAAAAAAGCAGTTTTAGAAAAAATTCCTTCTATTTCTGCAGATTTGAGAAAAGCTGCAAAAAACAAAAGATTGGATACGAAGTCAACTAAATCTGTTGGAAAACTTTCTAAAAATTGTGAAAATATTAATGATTTTGATTTTAATGAATTTAGTGATAATGAATGTAATGATAACAATGGACAAAATGAAGAATCAGATAAATGTACTGAAATTCCGTCAATCATTTATTCTGATGTGAAACAAATGAATTCATGCAAAGATAGCCTGACTGGTAGTGAATGTGATGTGATTTGTAGACCTGGCTATGAATCAAATGAGCAAAAAGTGAAATGCGAAAAGTCTGGAAATAGAAATGTTTGGAAATCAAAACACATTAAATGTTTACCGATTGAGTCAAACTGTGAAGAAGTAAAGAAAAGTAGAAATCTTATAAGAGTTAAGGCGAGCACTAAATATCCGAACGAGAAATTACATTATGTTTTGCTTTACGATAAAAATAAAAAATTACCACAATTTTCAGTTTATGTTCACACCAAAGAAAATAATAACAAAGAAAGTGAACCTTCGAATAAGTTTACTAAGAATTCATGTAAACTTCTGGATGGAAAGCAGTTAACAGTATCTGATTATAAGAAAACCGATTACAATACAGAGCCTTTAGTACCTGAAAACGCATTTTTATATTCAAAAGAAGCACAAAACCTGATCAATATTTTACCAAATACTGCACCACAAGACCCATTCACAAGTCGTGGACCATGGAGTACATTAGAAAATAGAACTCTTGAAATTCTTAAGACTAGACCAGGTATTATCATATCTGGTGTTTGCCCAAAAACTATCTTAAATGAGGTAAAAACCAAAAATAAAACTATTGATATTCCTGAATGTTTTTGGCGTATTGTTTGTGTGCCTTTTGATAATGGGGTCACTTCTGCTGTGTTTTATGGAGAAAATACTCATCCAATATCACAGTTAGAAAAGCAGTCACGCGTTGATCAGATCAGACAATATCGTGATCAGAAATTTATTGCCAAACTATTGGGAACTGACTTATATAGAAATGTTTGGTACGAAACATATAATACATATAAAGATGCGAATAAAGGAATCAAAGCATTCATTACGAGATGTGCTGAGACACAAAACCATAGTCCAGAAGCTGTCGGGTTTTGGGATAATGTTATTAATGGTGATAATAATGGACAGAAATGGCAGTCATTATTCAATTATGGTTTGGAAAAAAGTGATGAACAGATCAAAAATGCGAGTAAAACCCGTTCAACAGATAATCAAAATCTAGTTTCTGGTAAAAGAAGTGCTGACCAAACACTCGATGACAATAAATATGATCCAAACGAATCCAACGACTTATCTGAATCCAAAGATTGTGAAAATAAAATAATTGGTTACATAACTTTGGGGGGAAACAAGTCTTTGACTGTAAATGAAGGAAGTCTTTTGACTCATGCGATTCTGGCCTATATAGACATGGATTCTAAAGGAAATTTGGGTCCATTTGATTCTCAGACAAATGAGAAAAAAGCAATGTTTACCAAACTCTATGAAATGCTTGCGGTCAAGACTAAACTTTTAGGGAATAACAAACAATTAAAAACTATGGTCTCATTTGGCGGATGGAATAATTCTGAGCACTTTTCCTCAATAGTGTCTTCTCCTGAATATCGAAATAATTTCATATCAGACGTACTAAACATAATAGACTATTGGAATTTGGAGGGCATTGAAATAGACTGGAAATACCCAGTAATCGGTGGCTCAAAAGCAGGCAAAAAGTCAGACCGAGAAAATTTTGTTGTATTTTTGCGTCAAATAAGAGAAGCATTAAATGCCTATCAAAGAGATAAAGGAATAGCAGAGCCATTATTACTTTCAATAACAGGTGCTTCTGGTTATTGGCTTATTGAGGAGTCGTATGATTTAGAGAGCATTATACCTCTCGTAGACTGGATTAATGTTCTTACATATGACTATTTCGGTCCCTGGAAGTCGAAATGGGGGGCAAATACGGGTCCAAATGCTCCCCTCTATTCTTCAGCACCTATTGATTCGTTGTCTAAAATGAATATTCATTCAACTATTGAGGGATATGCCTGTCGTTTGAATACTACTGATAAGTTGGTTATGAGTATACCATTCTATGGGCATTATTGGAATAATGTCGGAGACCCTATTGATACTAAGGATAACCATTTCCGTGATGCGCATCCCGTCGGAGGGTTTGTTACTTATAATAACATTAAGAATAAGTGGCTTTTGAATAAAGACTTTCAGCAATTAATGCATAACAAGTCACTGACTCCTTATTTGTGGAGTAAACACAAACGTGTTTTACTGTCTTATGAAAATAGTAAATCAATTGAAGATAAGATCAAGTATGCAATTGATCATAAACTTGGAGGTGTTTCTGTTTGGGCCTTAGATTTTGATGACAATCACAATGAATTATTGAATGCAATTGTTGAGAACTATAAGAGTTGCGGCTCTGGTTATGGTAATAAAAAATCGGAAAATAATTTTAAATGCAGTTCGAATGAGAAAAAGTGGTGGACTCATGAAGACGGACCAAATGAAGGACTATGTGGTCGTTCGGCTCCTTTAATAAATGGTTATTATCCAGTTTGTGATCCAGATAATGATGCGATGAGTTGTTGCAGTTCTCGGGGTCGATGTGGGTCTGGACCGCAGTTTTGTAAATGTGACGGATGTTTAGACTATAAGAAAAATCGAAATTTAATAACAAAAGAACCGATCAAACCTAAACATGATATCAGATGGTTAACGATTGATAAACACCCGACCGGTGAAGAGAACGAAAATACGCCTATCTGTGGATATAAAGCGGAACATTTGAATGGCAGTTATCCTATTTGTAATCCAGATGATGATAACGCTCATTGTTGTTCTGCTGATGGTTCATGTGGTGTTGGAAAACAATTCTGTAACTGTAAGGGTTGTGTCAATTTCAGAAAGAATCCTAAGTTTGCGTATCAGAAAAAGTTATGGTGGGATCAAAACGATGGGCTTCATAAGGCCGGACGTTGTGGTAAATTAGCGCCAAAATTAAATGGAACTGTTCCCATATGTAATCCATATTCAGATGACGCCTACTGTTGTAATAAATGGGGTTTTTGTGGTAAGGGACCCATCAGTTGTGATTGTGTCACTTGTGTTAATTTTAAGAGTAACCCATTTTTCAGGTGGAAGTAAATTATATGTTTATTAAGCAAATCAAATATTATAGAATTTGTATATTTGTTTCAAAAGTTAATTATTATTTGAATAAATAGTTCATTTCTTAAATAATTGCTTATAAATGAACCTAAAAATAATAATCATTTTACATGTAATGTAATAATTATTTAATTGAATAGTATTTAATTATTAACTGCTATACATTAGAGTTAACAATTCTTTAATCTTAACATTCAAAATATTGCTGCGCTTTTCATTATAATTATGGGGTTTCAATATCAAAAAATGACTATCAATCATTAGATTCATACTTATACAGTATACGCACCGAAGGGTAATACGTTATTACTTAATATTTAATATTATCATCATTTCTGACTAAACATAACAAAATGATTAAAAATCTGAGACTCTGCTTGATTGAGACTACAAATGAATCAGCTTATGTCATATTGAGGCATTTTTTTACATTTTTTACGGCTAACATATTTTAAATAAAAAGCATAGGTGCTACCTGTACGTAGGTTCGTTTAATATGTTCTTTAACAATACTCCAGATTACTTCAAAATCAAATAATCATTATTTTGTCACTTGAATAACACTAAGTATTTATGAGACTTAACTCAATAATCAATTTTATTATTTAGACCAATAATCAAACAAAACTAATTTTTAAAAAATTTTAATTACAATTTTATTCTTCATTTAATATTTAAAAAAGTATTCAAAATGATAGTCCCATCACTCGCTTTCACTGACTGTGAACACCATTTTTATTGTCAAAGACAATGACATTTGATGAAATTTTTTATCAGCACATTTGTTTGAAATGAATAAAGTAACAAAGTTTTTGATAAGTTTTCATATAAAAGTCCACTCAAAATATCGTACATTGATGGGGAAAGGCAGGTATATGGTTAGTATGTACCCCCAAGCATTTTCTTGTGGTGTCATGTGCTTTTTAGACCCCCTCATGGATATTCAGAATTTTCTGAAGCACACCCCCAGAGCAGCAAAATTTTGGATACCTTGAGTACCTCTATACTAATTTAGTATTTTCACTCAAATGTCAAAGACTGATAAAAAGAACAATAATATAGATAAATATTATATGCTTCTGACTTATTTCTATTTTCATATTATTGATCTCTTATTTAAGTTTAAAACATTTGAGTAAAATACCTGTACTTACATATAGACATATTAGTTGCTATTTATAATAAATGATAGGTATTTTATATTTGAGAAATTAAATCTTTATTATTTATTTTGCATTCAAAATTCAATTTAGAAAAGTATAAACAAAAATTCAATTAATAATTACAATTTAGTTTCGTTCAAAGTTCGTCATTAATTCATAGTTTTAATTATTGTATTATTTTTTAAATATAAATCATAAAAATAATTATTCTAACTTTAAACGCGTTATAAATACTGAATTTTAAAGATTGAAATTTTAAACAATAGGTTTTAACATTTGTCGGAAGAATAAAAATAAGAATTTATATACAGTTAAGTACAATAAGTGTTATAGTAATTGAACACTACATTACACTGTTTTCTATTTAAATATTGACAATTCAGTAAAAATTTAGTTTAATATAAATAAATGTTATAATATTTCATGGCACTGCTGGGCTCTAAAGATGATTCAAATATTATTTAATAATTAATTGTGAAATTTCAATAATAATGAGAATTTAATTCAATGTAATTTTCATTCCTATTGTAATTTCCCAAAAATTTAGTCTCTATTAAAAGTAGGATTTTGTTCACCAAATCTTCGTGATGGGGGTCCTGAATAATCATCCATACTATGAGAGGCATTCGTGCCTTTATATGATGAGTTTCGGGATCTGAGTGGGAAAACATCCATAAATGAAACAAAT
>JAQGCH010003628.1:0-10258 GCA_034699485.1 Nanhermannia elegantula | reverse complement strand
AACCTTGAAATGAATGATTTCCTGTTCCGTAAGCCATAAGTGCCATAAGAGGTGCGCGACTTATATCCTATTGTTTAACACAATAAGTGTTCACTTTCTTTGTTTTTCAATTTTATTTATATTAATATTTGACTAAAAAACAATTTAATTATAAAATTATCACAAATTATAACAATTAAAACAGAACTGAGAGAAAGTCCAAAATGAGCGACAGAGAGGTTGGTTGAGAATGAATTCATTTGATTTATGTATTCAATGAAAAGTGAAACTTATTTTTGTTTTTTATATTAATACTGAACTTGACTTTCATTTCATTAACAAAACAAACATTTGTTATGCGTTTCAAAGGAAATCAAATTGTTTTATAAATAACTTTTTTTTAAATATAAAGGAATCGCCTGAACATCAAGAGAATGGTTCGCATCGTTCTAATGAAGAAAGCAATAGAAGTCCTTCAAGACATGGCTCAGAATCGCCGCGACGTTCGCGAACCCGAAGCCGTTCTCCGCGACAAACGGCGAGATCGCGGTCACGATCGCCGCGAAAGCGCTCACATTCGAGGTTTATATCAATTCTTTAATTAATTTTGTTTTTTTTTTGAATAAAATTTGATTTTAAATTGTTTTGAACCAGAAGTCGATCGCATTCTCGCCGTTATAGCCGTCACCGAAAAGAGCACTCAAAGTCTCGCTCAAGAAGTCCAAGAGGAAGAAGAAGGTAAGACATCACTTGATTACCACATTTTGTTTTATTTTATTAAATTTAGTATTAATTGTACGAAAACTTATTGAAAAATTTGGGTTTTAATCAAATAATTGACTTTTGATTAGAATTAACGCTAATTTTGTTTTAAAATTACTGAACATAAACATAAACTTAATTTATTGGCAAATATTTGTATAATTTTATAGACGAGATGAACGACTATTAGCATTCGTTTCTATTTTATATTTAATATATTTATGTATAGAAGTGTTGTTTAACAGAATGAGAGTTACAGCGATTCATTGATTGCACACAAACACAAACAATTGTTTAGCTTTTATTGAGTTGTTATTAACAGTAATTTAAAACATTAGTGCTCGAGAGCGTCGCTCACCTGTAGATGGCTTTGAACGCAAATCACGCTATGGAAGTAGTGGTGGATATCATTCTGAGGGCAGAAGTAAAGGTGATGGCTATCATCGCGATCACTCTCGCTCTCCGATGTCTTCTCGTCGAAGACATGTTGGAAATCGTGAAAACCCTCCCTCTGGTCGATGTCTCGGGATTTTCGGTTTAAGTATTTATACTCAAGAGCGAGACCTCAAAGACGTTTTTGCAAAATATGGCGCTTTAGAAGACGTCCAGATTGTATACGACGCCCAAAGCGGTCGATCGCGAGGTTTTGCGTTCATTTACTATGAAGACAAAAATGACGCACAAATGGTATTAAATTAATTTATTGGTTTTATTCTAACAATAGCTTTCATAACAATTTGTGTATTGAAAGGCCAAAGAAAGATGTAATGGTATTGAAATAGACGGACGAAAGATAAGAGTAGACTTCTCGATAACCCAACGCGCACACACACCTACGCCTGGCATTTATATGGGAAAACCGACTTAGTATGAGCTCAAATCTTACTTTCTATTAGTTTTTATTTCATTACTGACTCATTTTTAAAACAGTGCTCCGCGATATCGCGGTGGAGGAGGAGGTGGTGGTGGTCGCGAAGGTGGCGGTCGCGACAGCGGTGGTCGTGATGGCGGTGGCCGTTATGGTGGTTACGAAAGATCTCCTTCGCCTTATTACTCGCGAGAAAAAAGAGCCAGATATTCCCGCTCGCGATCACATTCCCCGCGTAAGTATCATTATTATTGATGTGTTGGGAAAGGAGGGACACAACCATTATGTGGACATAATATACGATTTAAACTAACGTTATGTAAAACATAAATTTGACTCTTTTTAATGATTTCATACAATAAGATTGATTTGTTGTAATCGTATATCTAATTTATAAATTACTTCATCTTAAGTTTTAGTTTAAATTTGATTATACTTTATATTAAGTTAATTTAATTTTTACGATAAGTGACTTATTAACTATTAGTCAATTGATTGTAAATTACAATATTAACTGTATTCAAAAAATATTGTGTTAAACCTATTATTATTCGTATTTATCAAATATTGTTAGTGATGTACAATCATTAGTACAATCAAACAATTATTATAATTCAATTTTTCAATTTACAAATACAACATATAGTCATCATTTGATTTATGAATAATATGCATAAATACTGTACATGTATGTGATCTGTAATAACTCTATTTCTTCATTTTCTGAAAGGAGTTCCATTACGTTAGAAGTTTAGAAGAATGAAACTTGAAATTCAAAAAAGAGTTGAAGAATAAGAAAAAAATGAACGAGAGTTCACATTATAATAAGTCAAGTTTTGTAATTTACTTCCGATTTGCACACATTTTAACTGAAGCAAAAAATGAAATGTAATGTTCTCAAGCTTTCAACAAAAGCTTTAATTTTATTATGACATGAATTAAGATGAAAATAGCTCTGCTTCAAGATTTGAAGCCAAAGCTGTGTCACTTTGAAAATGCCTCAAAACAAATGCGAAAAAAGAAAATCAAGTTTGCATTCAATTCAATGTCGAAAAAACTCGATTACAAAAGAGCGCGTCTTCAGAACTAAGCCTCACTTAGCTTTCAGATCGGTTTTCAAATGATTAAGTGCTCTAAATATAAGAAGTATCAAAAATATACTCAATTGAAGACAGGTTTATATCAAATACAAAACAGGGTTCGAGATATTGACGGTTTATTTGAATGAATGTTAAATTTTTTTTTAATATATAATCGTATTTATTATTGATTACGTTTAGCCTTAATGTTAACATTTGGTAAGCAATAGAGCGGACAATTCATACCTTTGTCACTCTTGAATGTCTCGCAAATAGTTTTCTTATTCAAGGCCCGTCTGGAAACACAGGAAATGCTTCTGTTTCTTAAAACTTTTTTTACGATTTATAGCAGCGAAATATGGCCTATATATGGGTTCACTTTATCGCTATACTTCTCTTTTGCAGCACTTTCGCGTCAAACGCTTGTGTTTGTCAGTGAGTATCTTATTAAAGGTAATTATTAATTAATAACAAATTTAAATAAATGATAAACGTTTTTCATGTAAAGCTATTCGTGAAATAAAGTTTATTTAAAACCAAAGTTATTAATACTTTTTTTTAATGTCGAATAATTTTTAAGCATTATTAGCAAATTGTAAAACTGCTTACAATTGTTAAAAACAAAAAACATGAAATTTGTGGCCAATTATTACCGACAGTCTGTAATGAAGTTAACGACTCAAAAGTTGAAAATAAGAATTTAGCGGACAGTTATGCCAATCCATGAATTGGTAAAACTAGTTCTTCAATTGGTGTCTAATTTATTACAATTTTTTGATTAAACACTAATTTTTGAGCGCAAAAACAATTATAAGTTATCAGTAAATAAATTAGGTTTGAATTAATTGACAAAATGATTAATTGATTGATTAGAGCAAACGTATTGAGTGTTAATGGCATGACTTGAAAACAATACTGACTAGAATTTGAATTGCAAATTAAATTTAAATTTGGAGCAATACTAAGGAAAACCATTAGCGATGGCACGCATTTGATTGGAATGTTATCAAAACTTGTAAATAAATTATCACTAAAGTCAATACTTTACATATTATATAAAATTAGTTAATAACAAATGTTCCGAATATCACAAGTTGTTTAGCAGAAGTACCAATTGCTGACCCCATTGGCAGAACTACTTGAGGAGAACTCATTGTATTTAGAAGTCATTCGGTATAATACTGTACACAAAATTGTTTGGCTTTCGATTCGGCAAAAAAGATAGCGATTTTGTGTCTACAGATCGTTTGACTCGGTTATGAGCGGTTGACGTAATCACTTTCTCTTTTAATTGTTTAATATCTTCTGCACTAATTTGAGTGTTAATACCGTACGGACGCAAATGATATAACAAGTACTCGAGAACATACATCATATTGGGGTTCACGTAATGAAACGAAATGGCAGTATCACTACAACATCCCATTCCCTTTCAAAAGAGAATTCATTTTATTATTAAAATAAACACTTTCTCTAAGACATAACTCACTTCTTCTGATGGGTAATAAATGTATTTCCAATACCAAAACTCTTTGTCCACATGACCAGGGATTACATGATGTTCAGGAACGAAAGGGAAGAACCGACCTCTGCCTAAACTGTCTCTCGAATCTCCAGCTGTGACACCAACTGCTTCCAGACATTGTCCCATATCTACGTCTTCAGCGCCGCCTTCTTTACCTTCTTTACATTTAGGCGAATGGCCTTCTCTTAAGCCATTTTCCACAAATAGTCTCAACGCTTCCCTACTGAGCACATAACCGGCGCCTCCACTCATATATCCCTGATTTACGTATGGTTTGAATTTACAGCCGAAATAAATAGGTGTCGAAGAGTTATGTGAGGAGAGAAAATACCGCAAGTTCTCGACCACAACATACGTGTCATCGTCTGCTTTGAGAAACCAATCGGCAGAATCGAGGTATGAGTGATATGAGTAGTTAAAAGCGCTCCTCGTTTTGGCCCACAATTGGTCTCTGCCTTCTCTCACTTCGAGTTTGACTGTTGGCAGACTTGAGTCGTACTCAGAGCTCATGAATAGCAATACATTGCACCTCTGACCCCACGTGGCCTTTACGTGCTTTGCCTTCTTTTGGTGGTTCTCTGGGTTAGTCATAACCCAACACAAAACGCGCACTTTTTGTGACAAACTTTTAGCGACTAAATCGTCGTCTGAAACATAGTTTGAATATATATTACATGAGATTCAGTTTAATGTAAAAGCGATTCAATTGAACGCTAATTAATGACAAAAAATTATTATAAATAACAATCAAATGCTTTCATATGTTGTAAACCTTTATGGAACTGTTCGTCATGACTATGAAAGGAAACCGGATCTGCGGGTCCTCTCACGGACTCCAGATTGTGGTGATCGTGAGGGTCGTGATGATCGTCATGACCGTCATCTGAATGATCTGAATGCATGTGCGATGGGATGAAGAGAGCGTTCCCATTGAGTGATACTTTATCCCAATGAACCACAGATAACAACAAATACGCGAAACTGAAGCCAAAAGTCATTCCCATCGCAAGAGTCAGTAGAAAATTGCGCGAAATTCTTGAGCTGTTTTGTGGCCATAACACCGACTGTCGTACTGTTGGCAACATTTTGAAAGACCTGAAGGGAACGCACATCAGCTTTAGTTCATTATAACTTATCTAAAGGTCTAATTATCAAAACCTAAGCTTCAAAACAACTCATCAATTATTGCATTGTTTTATGTGTTTATCATTTTATTATCACTTATCAGACTTTGTATTCTATAACTATAACTTTGAATCACATTCTGATTGGCTCTCATTACACAACACCAAATTTACAGACAACTCAGACCAGGGGTTGGGTATATATTGCAATATATTTATTCAGTAATCTATGCTTGAATGAAATTTAGGGGGAATTTGATATACAGTAAAAATAGAATACGAATCAGAATTTGTATATTTGTGTTATATTTGATTAATAGTTGTTTAAAAAATCATATAATTATAATATAGAGATCAGTAATGTTCACAATCAGCTCAAAAACCTGCCCTCCAGTGGGAGAGCGATTTAGCCGTAATTGAGCAGTGGTTCAGTGCATTGGTCAAGACTGAGCTGCAAACCCATTAATATCAAGAGATACAAAATGCAGTGGCGTATCCTAAATATGTTCCCTCCGCTTAAATTATAAGTTAATTCATTTAAAAGAAAGTTTTATTTCTTTGTATTCTTATAGAAGTTTTATTTTATGAAATAATTGAAAGAAAAGTTTTTCTGTTACCACAGATTGCAATGCATGCTATAATTGATTAAATGTTATGAAATGTTCATTTTCATTAAATAAAGGGTAAAATTTTTTAAGGCTCATTATATTTTTCTTTCATTTTTATGCCTCACCCAAAATTATGTGGTTACACCACTGCTTACTTCTAAAATATTACATTTACTAAAGCAAAGAGGACTAACGTAAACATAAAGTAATATTTCATTAGATTATACAAAAATTATACGAAAAGTAATTTAAAAATTTGAAGCAATAATTGAAATATATTTTTGATTAAAAAACTGTCAAAACTTTGGACAATTTTAACTGAACACTGAGATATTTATTTAATACTTTATAAATAATGTACAGTTACAGTACCGGTCCATATACCACAATTACCTACTATATTAACCATGCAGTTACACAACTGAGTGTCAGACTTTCATTCTTTTATGTTCAATGTTTGATTGACCTGCCTTTTAATCTCAGAGCATGTACTTAGAGCTCGAGCTGTGCTTCACTCAAGCTATAAGATCACAGCGTTTATTGCGATCACAACTACAGTAACTTATATTTAAAGAGTAACTTTTTCGGTGTAACTCGAATGACAAATTCGGCGTAAAAATAATAAATGTTAGAGAATAGGGGTTTTATTCATTTCTTATTAAAAAAAAGCGGTTACAAAAGTATTGATATTAAACAATTAATAACGAATAAGTGTTTCCTCTTTATGTTTCCATTGAAATACATTCGCATTTGCACTTTGAATGTGTCTCAATTCATGCCATTCCTTTTGATTGTAGACTTGAGAAACATCAACAAACAGATCCGACTAATAATTCAAATTTAGAATCAGTTGAAATTTTTTTTGAAAGGAGAAAAAATCTCAAGTTTTTGGTGTTTTTCTATACTACTTTTCGAAAAATTCGGTTTATTCGGCGTCACACCGAAAAAGTTATTCTTTACTTATATTTAATGTTTACACAGACACAGGCGCTGTGTAACTGCCATTCAATTCTGAAGTTACTATCAATTATTTATAATAATATTCGAACAAATGTTATAAATACTATTTTGTTAAATCATTTTACGTGACCCTTAACTATAACATGATTTGTAGAACTTTAGACTGACTAATAATGTCTATATATAAGCTATGCTCTAATTTTAGGACTACTGTAACAGTAACTTAAATGCATTCTTAGATCTCATTTAAATCGATTTCTTCAAAGAAAATTTGAGAGAACTAATGATTTGAGTTCAGAACTTGAGTCAAATAATTTCAAATGAATATATCTTTTTGTGTTTTCCCTTTTGCTAATTAGTGATTAATAATTATTCTGTATTTATAACTTATGTTAAAAGAAGTTTTTAAAGATTTTTACTGAATGTGATGTTTTTGTAAAATACTTTTGCATTACATGTTTGATATACAGTATAACTTATATTTGAAACAAACATTTATACAGTACAGTAGAATCTCATTATAATGTTGTAAAGCAGACCAAACAATATGTGAAAACTGGTCCTTTATGACGGTTATAACGAGAGTCGACTGTATATGAATCGTATAAATGTTAATAAACTTATGTAAACTATGATTATTGTCTTACTGAACATCTGTCCAAAGAGATTCTCAATTACAATATTTTGCATCCAATGTCATAACAGTTAATGTGACGAAAAAGTTGGTAATTATTCATCAAATGTAAAGACCGGTTGTTGTGAACTAATTGAGGAAATGTGTGTCCAAAACAACATTGAAATGAATGACGAAAGCGATAAAATTGTTTTAATTGACGACATGAGTGAATGTCTTACATGTCTTACTCCTACTTATAATTTAATAATTATTTTGCTTATATTTTTTTATAAATATCAAAATAAATAGCAATTTTTGTTAAAACACCTCAACTTATGACCGGTTGTACTCTATTTCTATTTAATTAATTTAGTTTTGACAAACATTAAAGAACTGTAATGTGACTGAACTATAATACAATACAATAACTGTGTAACTTTACAATATTTATTACATTTGATGTACTGTAAGCTACTTTCAAGAGCATATGTTAGGACAGGGGATGTGGGTTTAAATGGCAATGCGACCAAAGCATGTTATATTGTGAGCGTAGGACTGACTCAACTAAATATTATTTGAGATTAACGTAATGATTGACGCCTTATTATGCTTTGCAATGCTCTCAATTTTCTATCCTTAATAAAGTGTGAAAAAGCAGTGAAAAAGTATATTTTTAAATGACAAATTACGCTTTTTTATGTCTAAATATTATGCTTTATGCTAAACAATTATGTTTTATAAATAGTTTTCAAAAATATTTGAAGTTCCGGCCATCAAATTATGTTTATAGTTCTTCGGAAGTCAAATTATGCTTTTGATCACCAAAAAGTATAATATTCACGCTATACTCCTTAACACTGCCCGACAATTTGTTTGAGCTGAGTCTATTCTAACTCAAGCTAAAGCTCAGTCATTTGCATTGAAGCTCAAGTTTATAGAAGTTGATAGCATTGCCACCTTTTTTCAATGCCAAAACTGGAGAGAAAATTATGAAATGGGGGACCAAAGTATATCTTCCACATATTTTCAAATACACAGATTTACTTACAAATAAACATTTTCTTTTGAGAATATGATGAAAAAAAAATTTTATTGTTTATTTCTTTCTTAAATGAGTACTTTTGTCAGATTTCGATGATTTAAGTAATTCTGTATTACTAACAATAGTTTCATCGAATTGTGAACAAGACATCGAGTAATTATTTATCTATATTTGCTTTAACTGAATCTGTATTCATTCTATTTCTTTCATTCCATATTATTTTCGTTAATCAAAATTTTATATTCATTTTTCCGTTAAAAGTAAAAAAAGTACTTTAAAAATCTCGAGTTTTGAAAGCTCTACAAAACTGGTGAAAATTCTCTTTGAGCTCGAGTCTTGAGCCGAAAACTGGAGAGGTGGCAATCCTGGTTCATAGTATAGTATTGTACTCAATATAATTGATACAAATATTATAGTTTATAATTAGAAATTCAAATCTAAACAATATTTTAAAAATAATAACCTCTTACTTTGCATGAGCTTAAACTCAAGCCTTTACAAAGCTTTGGCTTTGAGCTCATTTAAACTCTATCTTCAAAATTCAATATTTAAATGACTATTTTTTGAGAACAATTTCATGATTAATACAATATTTAATAAGTTTATTAAGTTTTACAACTAAAACAACTATTAAACTATTTGAAGCACATCATCATATGAGAAGTTTTGAGGTCATGATTAAATCATTAACTGTCATCAACTATAATATAGCAAAATAATTGAGACAATAAAATAATTTCATTTCTTTTAAATTAAAAGCATTTCTGTTAAGTTAAACAATAAGATAATGCGATTCTCTCAATGATGTGATCATTTATGAGAACAAATTCAACTGATCGTGTGCTGTAACAGAATCATTATCTTTTCTTTAATTCTATTTTATATCCCATTAATAAGAGTTTAAGAATAAATAAAAAAAATATTACAAAAGTAAACTCTTTTTAATTAAAGTAAAACCTCTATATAGTCAACCCGTTTATAGTGAATTACCGAAAGCAACTTAGAGTAAGTACAAAAATAACTCTTTATTTAGAAATCTATTTTAGTAAATTCAAGAGTACTGTATAGTGTAGAGCAAAAGACAAACTCGAGCTTGAGCTGAGCTGAGCTTGTCCCAGCTCAAGCTCAAGCTGAGTAAGATGTTAGGGAAGCTCAGCTCAAGCTCACAGCAGTGAGCTTCTCTTTTAACTAAAACCAGTTAAAACCAAACTTTTCGTAGAATTTAAGAACCAGATAAACTTTTCAGAGAAATAAATACCCTTAAGATTATACTAAAATAAAGTGAAATTTTTAATATCATGTAAATGACTGCTGTTCTAATTGATGTTATATTTAGATAAAAAAAAGTTTTAAAAAAATTTTTTTTTATATAAGCTCAAAGCTCAAGCTCAAGTTCACCTCAAAATGTTAAGCTCAAGCTCGCTCTGAAAAATGAAGCTCGAGCTTAAGCTCAAGCTCACATAAAATGAGCTTATGTTCTACACTAGTACTGTTCCACCCTCAACGATTCTCTATATCAGGTGCTATTGTAACTTAAAAGAGAAGTTTATTTAAGTTTAACATATAAGTAATGCATTGACAGATATATGCATTTATTCGGTTCAGTCCATTGGCGATTATAGAAAATTATTGACCCGAACATACATTTTCAATCAGATTTTTCTTTTATTTAAAGACATTTATTATGAATATATA
>JAQGCH010003627.1:0-10259 GCA_034699485.1 Nanhermannia elegantula | reverse complement strand
TTTTGTGGCAAACATTTATTTGCATCAAATTCATCCATTATTTTACTTTAGTATTTTTCAACTTAATTTCAGCTCAAATAAATAAATTTTGCCAAATAATGTACTATAATTATATTGAAACTGAACTCTAAATATTTTTGACATTTAGGTGTAAAAATAACATTTATTCATTTCATAAATAGGTTTTATGATGACTTTAATACATATTGATTTTACATTTTTCCTCATATTATTCTCAATATTATCTATTTTTTATTCACTTAATGATATTTTATGAGGATAACAGTCATTTCGTTTATTATCACAATTAAATGAGAATAGAGCATAAATGCCCAACATACGGCTCCCAGGGCCGAATCCAGCCCGCTGAGCAATATTTTTTGCCCCAAAAGCCAAAAATATTTATGTTACCAAAGATATAAATTATTTAATAAATTTCAAGAAAACTTTTTATAAAATGATAATTTACTCTATAAAGCAATAGTAAACATAATGGCTGTAAAAATAAATTAAAGTGAATATATCTATAGATTTTACAATTCCATTAATATAATAATTGAATAAAAATTTTAATAAACTATGAAAACTATGCAGAAAAGCTAAAACCAAATATAGATATGATTGTTAACCAAAATAGTTGTCATATTTCTAATTCTAATTTGATTTTACCTTCTATACCACTTCTAATGAAGGCACATATTTAATCTTAAATTAAAAATTTCAGGACAATTAGGATTCTTAGGATTGTATGACACGACCGGACATTATGATCATTATATAAATGGTGGTTCTATTCAACCAAATTGTCCCGCTGTTAATACTCCTTCTCCAACAGAAATGCTTAATGTACTTAAAATGGTCCCAAAAGACATTCCAACAGGTTTTATATAAATATATTTCTTAAAAAAGTTATAGAATCAAAGAATTTAATCAAAATATCAATTGAATAATAGCCGCCGGAATATTCTTGGCCTGTAATCATATGAGAGCAGTAAATATTCCACCGGCAGATCCAGCACTAGTTGGCAGTACCTGTCAATTAATTGCATATACATGTAATAGTTATGATGATTTTCTTAATGGCAAATGTGCTGATTGTGGTGGAACTAATGGAGACCTTTGCAAACCATTAGAGTTTATGTTTGATTACTGGGAAAATTCAGACAATTATATTGTCGGCGATAATAAACCAGGAAATAAGTTATATATCAAGACTAGTGGTTCGACACCTTTTTGTCTATTTCACTATCAAATTGTGGTAAAATTTTTACTTTCATTTTTACATTTATTTTAATTAACTTAAAAATTTATGTCTAATTAAAATTTATTTTCTCAACTTTAAAACGTATAATAAATAAATTATTTATCAGGTTGTAATTGGCGGTAAATCTTAAGTGAAGGGTAATTTGGAATTATCTTTTACTGGACAGACAGTGACTATTAAAGAGAACTTAATATCCAAGGGATTCATTCCCGGCAAGAATTACACATCTCTTATAGCAATTGAAAATGAATTGACCAAAGATTCGACTGCAAGAGTTAAATTTACTACAGGCTTATTAAGTGTGCTAAAAGGTCCGGGTATTCAAATCGATAAGATTCTGGTCAATTATATGAGTAATATCGACAAGAGGTCAATAAATATAAAAATTAAAAATTTTTTAGACTAACACTTTTGTGTCTCTTCAATAGCGTTCGGGACAGTAAGTCATTAAAACTCTGTTATGATAAAGTCATAAATAATGGAGAATCGGCTACTTTTAGAAATTGTGCCAAATAATTATTTAATCATATTTTAAAATCCAAATATATAAACATGTTCTCCAGTTATACTCACTTATAGTTATTTTATAGTTATCTTATTCTCCAAAATAACGTTTCTTTTAAAAATGTAACTTTTAATCAAAAATTTAATCAATTATTTTTATTTACTATTAATCAAATCAAAGTTATCAATAAATTAAATGTTTGATTATTCAAAAACTTCGACATCTGTTCGGCAAATATTCTAAAATAACTATTAATTTTTATGTTCATATAAATTACAATTTTTATTTAGAATTAAACTCATTTACAAATCATTACAAAATATAACAAATTATTTATCATTAATTACAACATAATTGCAATAAATATCCGATTATTTTAATTTCAATTATAAGAAAATAACTATAGTTTCAAAATTATTCATTAATTTAAAGCTAAGAAACTTTTGATAAAATAGAATTTCAAAATTACCATTAAATTGAGTGAATTTATATTTTAAACTAATTCTTTAGTAAACCACTGCTTCAAAATTTTTAATTTTATAAAATTATTGATAAATTACCAAAAATACCGCAATAAGTGGTGTTTCCATTAAATGCATTATAAGAGAACTTGTATTGTATTTTCTTATTATCATTTGCTCTTCAAGTGTTTGAATACTATTACTATTTTTAATTAAATCATAAATTCCTGAATTAGTTATTCTGCAAGAATTTATGCAAACTTTTGATAAGTTATTCATTTTTGACAAATTATTTAAAGTGTTATTTGTGATAAACGAGCAATAAATGGATAACTGTTTCAATTGCGATAAATATATGTGAATGCCATCCAAGTGTTCGTCTTTTAAATATTTTACTTATAATTCAATAGATTTATGTCTTCATTGATATGCAGTTCAGACAAATCTATTGATTCAATGAATTCATAACGAGATAATTGTGTTAATAATTCGTTAAGCGCTAGCTTTTTATCAATTGATTCAATTTTCTTCAATAGTTTGCAATATTTATCAGTTAATAGTATGAAATCATTTAAATCATAAACATTTAAACCCATAATTACTTCTAATTTTGGTAAAAATATACCAATAATTGGTTTCGTATTCTGTTTATACACAAAAATAGATTTCAAACCCGGACTTGAACTCAAAACTATTTTCATTTAATTCATTAATATTTAAATATTTTAATTGTTGACCAAATTTGTGTCCAAACTCTTCACTGAATTGACCTTTAATTTGAATATTTTGCAAATGAATGCAATTATTATTAATTACTCTCAAAATAGGGAAACAAATAATTAAATGATTAATAAAATTGAACTTTGAAAACAAACTCTTATTAAACTCAGAGATAAGACAACAAATGGTCACCAAATCTTTGAAAAGAGTCTGAACTGTATTTTCATTCACTTCTTAATGACTTGAATGACGTTTTCCTTAAACATAATATAAATAATAATTAATTGCAATACTTATTAACAGTTTATATGTTATTAAACACAAAACATTAGTTTTAAAGAACAGACCATTTGTTTGAGACCACAATCAATCACTTCTTCATCAGTGATGTCTTTGCCATCATTTGACTCATCTTTGGTTTGAATCATATTTTGATTGAAGTGTTCACTCATTTCTTTAGTAAAAACACATATTTTTCAAAATATTGTAAACAAACCAAAAGTTAATTATTTATTATTTTATACCAAAAAATACATTTAAAATACTTATCAATACTGCAAATGAAATGTCAATAATAATTAGCTTTGATTTAAAGTTTCCTAAAATTAATTAAATATTTAATAAAAAATACTAATAATCAGTATTTATCGCTTATTATGTTTCAAATTATTATTAATTGTAAATTAAAAGATATTTTACAACTAATATGTGATGAAAATGACATTTCATTAGTTATGGGTTAAGAAAATGTTTTGTAAAACTCAATCAAAACAAACAGATTAAGAAACGATTTGAGTTAAAGTACAAAATATTTAATTAATTAAAATATATTCAATTGTTTGCTCTTTAAGCCGGTCTTTCAAATATTCTTAAAATTCAATAATTATTTCAAATATTTATCATTTAATTGACTTTAACTGTAATTCTTATAAATACACAATTTATTTGAGATAATTCTTAAATAGTTATTAGTTTTACAAATAAGAAGTAATATTTCAAAAATTTATTGAACTTATTTTGAAAAAACTATTTCCTAAGGAAAATTAAATTTAAAAATTTTCATTACATCCAAATATCTATGAGTTGTGCTTAAAAAGTATTTTAATAATAAAAATCCCAAAAAACATTTATTCTTGAGTTTCATTTATTAAAGACATGACAATAGTTTACATGATTTATAAAATATATTGAAAACACAGTCAATTCTAATAATAGTATTTATGAGAAAAAATATTTATTTCAAACTTTTTATTATTTATCGGAAATTAAGTAATATTTAAGAGAAGAGAATTTTAGATTTCACTTAATATTATTGAACATTTCAAACAATTTATAAGTTCAATACTCAGAAAGTGTTGTCCTATATCTAAACCTCTCTCTAGTCATCCAATGAATTATTATATTTAATTATTAAATTGTCATAAATTCCGGCATAAGTGCAATGTTTAACGTATTTCTCTCCAAACTTATATTGTATTTTCATATTATTATTCCCTCTGATGTTTAGAAAACATTTAATAGAAGTTATGTTTTTCTTGAATTTATGACAGATTATAGAGTTTTGAAATAGTATTAGAACTGAATCTCAGAATATTTAAGAACTAACTACAGATATATTACTGAAAACCCAAAAGAGGAAAGTTTGTTGTTTTGAAAACCAAAATGATTACCAATTTTTTGATATTATTTTCTAATTAATAAATTACTGAATAATCCTTTATAAGTGACACGAATGGGACCAAAGATGAAAATTGAAGAGAACTTGTATTGTATTTTCTGATTATTATTCGCTCTTTCAGTAAACGCTTTAATAGTTTTCTCATTAATAAGTTTTGCGTAAACCTCAAGTGTTTTAATATTAGGACTGTTTTTGATTAAATCACAAATTCCTGAATCACTTATATGGCAAGAATTGATCGAAAGTTTTGATAAGTTTTTCATTTTTGACAAACTATTTAAAGTATTATTTGTGATAAGAGAGCAATAAATAGATAAATGTTTCAATTGAGGTAAATATAAGTGAATGCCATTCAAGTGCTCATCATTTAAGACATTGATATGTAATTCAAGAGATTTTAAATTTTTACAATCACTCAAAGGCTTAATATTTGCGATCATTTTGTTTGTATTCGTGTTAAGAAAATAAACTTTTGCTTTTCTTAAAGCACGAAAAGTACCAAATATTTTAAATAAATTTCTATTCGATTCATAACTCATTAAATTAATCGAAATTTTATTTAATTTCTTGCAATTTTCGCTTATTTTGATTAAGTCTTTACCTATGAGTTCATTGATTGCAAGTTTAGGCAAATCTAATGATTCAATATTTTGATAACGAGATAATTGTATTAATAATTCATTAATCAATACATTTCTTTCAATTGAATGAATACTTATTTTCTTCAATTGTTTGCAGTATTTATCAGTTAATGATTTGAAATCATTTAAATCACAAACACATAAATCCATAATTTCTTCCAATTTTGGTAAAAATGTTTCAGCAAATGGTTTAAGATATTTGTTATTATAGACAGAAACTGACCTCAAATTTGGATTTAAAGTCAAAATAGCTTTGATTTGTTGTAAATTAATAGAAAAGCTAAATAATTCTTCAAAAAACTTTTGTTTAAATACAACTTTTTCCAGATGATTGCAATTATTCCTTATAAATACCAATAATTTATCATTAATATGAAAATTAATGTTAATTTGATTAATAAACTTGAATTTTGCGACCAAACTCTTGACTACATTATTGATATTCTGATACTTAACCGATATCTTAATGGTGTCATTACTTTCTTTAGTTTCTTCTTTATTACTAATAATAAGTATATTCTGTTTCTTAAACACCAATCGTTGCCATTGTTTGGAAACACATTCAAAGCGTTTCTTCTGTTTAACTGATAAATAACTTAATAATACTTCACATAAATCGTCACCAAATCTCTGAAAAGAGTCTGAACTGTAATTTCCACCTCTTTTTGAGTTTTCCTTAAGAATAAAATAAAATAAATGCTTAAAAACTGATTATAAGATGTCATGAAATGAGACCACAAATAATCACTTCTTCTTTGCCATCATTTGAATCAATTCTTACCGATAAGTGTTTTCCGGATTTTGTTTTCTTCGCTTCACTTCTTGTATACATTTTTCATAACTATAATAAAATACTATTAATTATTATTTATTAAACATTTTTTACTTAATATTAATATTCATTTAATTACTAATTATTTATCAAAAACTAGTACTCACTCAGTATTTATTAAACAATTATTTATTAGTTTTTGATTTAAATTGAAAAACGATTATATGTTTAATAATAACACAAATTATTAACACTTTATTTGAGATTAAATTCAATTAATTTTGAGTCAAAAATGGTTTCAATGTTTATAAACATCTATTCAATCGATATATTGAAGTAAACATCAAATAAGGTGTCGTTCATTAATTATGTGACGCAAAACTGAGTATTTTTGAACCCCCGCCCACCCCATGTAACGCTGTTTAAAAGTTTTGTTACTTTTACAATTTAACTGTATTTTAATTATGTGTTAATTCATTATAAATGCATTACTTTAAGAAATACTCTGTTTCTGAACAAATCGTATATTTCTATAATTCTTAAAAAATAGTTAGTTTTTTGCTTAAAAAAGTTATGTTAAGAAAAGATTCGCAAAAAAACAATTTTCTTAATTTAAAAAATTAAACTTAATATAAAAACTTTAATTTCCTCCCAAATAACTGTTTTCAGATCTAAACCAAAGAACATTTAATTATGTTTTTAATACTAATCATGACTTGTCTTTAAATTGATTTTTAAAATAATAACTATAATGAGAAATAAAAGCATTTTTATTCTTGTATTTTATTTATTATAAACATAAGAATTGCAGTCATTTCTCATTTAATATTCTCATTGAATTCTATTATTTATAACTTTTTATTATTGAATAGAAGTTTAGTTTATACTTAAAATTATTTTAGATTTGAGTTTTGAAATAGTAGTGAAACTGAATCTCAGAAATTATTATTTATTTAACAACTAATTATAGATATATTATTGAAAACACAAAAGTTTAACATTTGTAGTAATGAATACCAAAATGATTACGAATTTTCTAATTATTATTTAAAACTAAATCTCAATTACAATTATTTATACTTAATATCTATTAATGATTTATTGAATATTTCAAACAATTTATAAGTTGGACACTGAAGAAGTGGTATCTTATGAATAAACCTCTCTCTTGTCAGCCAATGACTAAAACAATAATAAAAATTAAAGCTTAATTAATGATAAATTACGAACAATTTCTGCATAATTGAAACGTTTACCAGAATTTACTTCAAACTTATATTATGTTTTGTATTACAATTCGCTCTTACAGTAAAGGCATTAATAGATTTGTGATTAATATAATATTTGTTACGGTCATGGCATTGAAAGCGAGCCCTGACCTGTGGTCGGATGTATGGCCGACTGTTGTTGTTGTCCAACACGCGGCGCACCGACTTCTGAGATGGGAATGGATTGGGCCGACTGTGTTGGCCAACGCCTATCTCGAACCTGTCCTCCATGTTGTCCATGACCTGAGTGTTGTCCAGCGTTTGAATGTCGATCTGTTATTGAAAAAAATGAATACACAAATAAAATATAATAAAATACAAACCCTGTTGGGCAGCGGCCGAGGGCAGAAACAAGGGCTCGACACTCGTTCCCACGCCAGCTATGCGTTGCATGTAATGAGACATTGAATGCATATCTGTTTCGTCTTTTCTTTGAGCGAAAGCCACATAAAGTGGTTTCGAGAGAACTATTCTATTATTCATTTCTATCAAAGCATTTGTCGCCTCTTCTCGTGTTGAGAAACACACGAATCCAAACCCTTTGGATCTATTGTCAGAATCGGTGACCACTTTGACGCTCGTGATTGTCCCGAACGGCGCAAACACTTGACGCAGATATCGGTCGTCTATCTGTTGGTCCAAATTCTTGACGTAAAGGTTCTCTCCTTTATGTCTATTAAACATATTTTCAACTCTAATATCAAATTAATTTATAATTATTTGTTTTATAATTATATCAAAACTAATACTCAGTATTTGTCGCTTTCATTAAACAATTGTTTTATTAATTTTTGATTTGAATGCTTATAATCAACAATACTATCGATATATTGATTACAATGTATTCATATTTATATTATGTAATAATTGTGTGACTCGAGAGCGCCCTCTTTTTGTATTATTATTATGTAATTTGTTATCAAAAATGTTTAATATTTATCATTTATTTCAATTAATTTGTAGTTAAATATCAATAATTGTCATAAACTTTACTATATTTTGATCCAAAATAATAAATAATAAAAACAATGGAAAGGAAAACAAAGGTTAAGCCAAAAGTTGGTAAAAATATTGAATTATTGCGAAAGCATTACAAAGGCGTCGAAGACTTCTCTCAAACACATCTCAAGAGATACACAATTCGGGAAATTATTCGGAAAATGTCCCGAAAAGCGGGTGTTTATCGCGTGGAAGGTCTTGACTACAGGTTTAAGAAGAGCTCAAAAACTGTTTTCACTTATGAATGCATTTCATATAAAACTAAAATCTCTTCCAATAGTACTGAAGAAGAATACGAAACCACACAAATATTTTTGAACAAATCAGTCAAAAGTGTGAGTCGTGTCGAGAATAAGGTTTTGAAACCAATTAAATCGGTTTTGAAGGCAAACAAAACATCGGTTAAGAAAAGTATGGATTATGTGATACCGGAAGGAAAGCTCCCAATCACTGATCCAAAGGAAGGCAAAGTCTTGGACCGCATTATCTGTATTTTCTATGTGGGACAGAAGTTGTGTTCACTCATCAAATGGAGAGGTAGTGACAGATGTGATATTTGTTATACTGATGTCATTAATAAAAAGTTTCCACAGGCGGTCATTCAGTACTATCAAAAGCAATTGCTTTTTAATCAATAATTCAATTATTTTATTAATCATTTGGTATTAGTTTTCGTTTAATTCTTGTTTTAGTTAAAGATTTAATTATGTTTCTAATACTTTGTTATCATTTAAAAGTTTTGTTACATTTTGCCATAATTGCAGTCAATTTAACTAATTTTAAATATGTATCACTTTTAACACTATTTTTAATCAAATTTCTTTTATTTCAGATAATTATTTAATAAAATGATTATTTTTATAAATAAAAAATTTTATTATTTTTAAAAAAACTTTATTTTCTTAATGTGAAGAATAAAAAATTGAAATAAAAACTTTGATTACTTCCAAATATCTGTTTCCAGATCTAAATCAAATACCATTTAATTTTTATTTTAATAATAAGGTAATCATTAGTATTACTAATCATTACTTGTGTTTAATTGTATTTTAAAAATTAAAATAACAAAAAAACTTATTTATTATTGAATTTGACTTATTTTAAACATACAAATAAATGACATAATAAGTGCAGTCGTTTCTAAAGTATGAATTTGTGAAAAGACATTCAATTCAAATATTTATGAGCAAAAAATTTACTTAAAACTTATATTTGTTCTAAAATTAAGACATATTTAAGTAAATATAAGTTCAAGTTTTTTACTTTTAATTACAGAATTGAGTTTTGAAATTGTATTGAAATTAAGTCTCAATAATATTTATTATATTTAAGAACAAATTATACAAATATTACGGAATACACAAAAGTATAACTTTTGTCGTATAGAATATCAAAATAATTACAAATTTTCTCATTTTAATAGTTATTCTCATTATTAATGAATGTATTTTTCAAAAAATTAAATGATTGAACATTTGAAATTATAAGCCAACACTCAAGCAGTGCAGTCCCATAACTAGACCTCTCTCTTGTCAGCCAATGATTTATTAAAATTAATACTTAATTATTGTTAAATTACCATAAATTGCGACACAAATGAAACGTTTACCGGAATTGACCCCAAACTCATATTGTATTTTGTGATTATTATTCACTCTTTCAATAAACGCTTTAATGGTTTTCGCATTAATAAAGTCTTCGTCGACTGTAAACAATAATGTAAACAAATAAATAGTAACGTATACTTTGTATTGTATACTGTACTGTATACTGATCTGTATACTGCAATACAGGTATTAAAGGCATTGTAATACAAAATAAAATCTGTAGTCAAGTATTTGTCGCATGACATACCTGGCGTTACCCCATATAATGATTAGGGGGAGATGTTATTTATTTCTGGGGGGAAATTAATGAATGCCCTAAACATACCTTAGATAAGCTTAGGGGC
>JAQGCH010003626.1:0-10260 GCA_034699485.1 Nanhermannia elegantula | reverse complement strand
ATTGCGAGTTGTTTTAATGGCATCGGAACTTCAGCTTTCTATATAATTGGTGTTCCATTTATTGATGATAATGTCAAGAAGAAGAACTCATCGCTATATTTGAGTTTGTATTCATTTTAGTGTTCAATTGTTTTATTTTTTAGTTAAAGAAATAAACTTTACTATAAATTATACCAAAAATTAATTTAAATTGTTCTTCAAATTTAATCAAACATTAAATTAATTTTAGGCACAACAACAGCACTTCGATTATGTGGCCCTACATTAGGTTTTATGCTCTCCTTGTTCTGTTTAAGGTTTTATGAGAATCCTTTCAGTGAGTGTACAGAAAACAACACACTTTATAATTTATTTTTATTTCAATAATCAATCACTAAACCAAAATAATCATAAATTATATGATTGCACATCAAATCATGTGTTTTCAATGCATAGTTTCATGTTTATATATTTTTTTAATAGTCACATAGTTACAGCTAGGGTGACCAAGTTTAATGGAGTCCAAATCTGGACACCTTAAAAATCAAAGGGAGGATCAAAGGATAATTATCCATAAATTCTTATCTTGAGACAAACTCAAAGGGGGGACCAAGCACTATATTTTTTTAAAATAACCCAAAATCTGGATGGTCGGTCATCCTAGTTACAGCCCTATGATATAAAGTTGCTTTGCTATTTTATTTTTTTATGTGGCTAACTATTAAATTTTAGATTTCATTACATTTAATTTAAAAATAAAAACACTAATTTTTTTGCCAAAAGTGCACAAAATTTAAAATAAAATTTAATTTTTTCTTATTAAATAAACATGCACAAAAAATAGTTGACCCACAAATAAATGATATAAAGGACCCTCGATGGGTAGGAGCATGGTGGATTGGATTTATAGTGTTAGGAACTCTTATTCTGATATTCTCTATTCCGATGTTCCTATTTCCTCGTCATTTCAAGTCTTCAGCAGATTATAGAATAAAAAATGATGTTAATGAACAGGATAAGTCTTATTTGAGAAAAAAATCGAGTTAGTATTATAGTATGCTTTTTATTAGTTTAAATTTTTAAAAATCTAGTTAACTATTATTTATTAATTTTATAGAATTCTGGCCGAGCACTAAAAGGGTATTAAAGAATCCAATTTTTGTTTGTTATTTTCTCGGATCCACATTTAGATGGTTTGGCCTGTTAGGGTATACGACATTCCAATCAAAATACATAGAATCAGAATATAAAAAATCTGCCTCTTCTGCAAATTTTTTCTCAGGTGTTTTAAAAGCTTTATTTTAAAAAATTTATTATAGACAGTGCTATAAATGTTATGTAAGTTTATATTAAATACAAGATCTTCAACCGTTCAATAGGTATCGTTGGAGTCATCCCTTCAGCAATTGGTATATTTCTTGGGGGCGTTTTCATACGTCAATGCAAACCCGGTCCTAAACTTTTAACAATTTTGGTAACTATTGTAGAAATGTTAGGATTTTTAGGCATATTTTCAGCTTTATTTCTGGGATGTCCTGCATCTCAAATATCTGGCGCTCCACAAAATGGGCAGTAAATAAATTAAAAATACATTTCTTTAGCGCACAAATAAATTAACAAATTTTTTTCTAAAAAACAAAGTTTCGAAATGCAATATATGTGTAACGAAAACTGTATTTGCACGACAAGAGCTTTCACTCCTATTTGTGGACCTGACGGACAAACTAATTATTTTTCTCCGTGTTTTGCGGGCTGTAAACAAGAATCTATTAACAGACCCATAAAAGACAAAATTGTATTAATATTTTAAGCTTAATATGAATTTTGATAGTTTCCAATATTTAATGATATTTACTTTTGAAGGATTTCTCAAATTGTGACTGTTTTGAAGGAAAGGCTACAAACGGCTACTGTAAGAAAGAATGTGGTAATTTTCAAATTTATGCATCACTTTTGGGTATAAGTAATATAATTGGAAATCTGGCACAAACTGGTAATTCAATAATATCAATGAGGTATAAAAATGTTCAGTCAGTGATAATTAATATGAGTTAAGACATATCCAATATATATAGTTATATGCGGTATAAAATATATTATAGTAAAAATTATTGCAGATAACTCTTTTAATAAGCGTTCAAAATATATTTACTGTTTATTTAATTAATTAGCATTAATTAATTATTAATAAACAGATAATAAAATTTGTAATTATTGAAAAACATTATAATTGAATTGAGACAAACTTAAAAGAAAACTAAATTGAACCAAAATATTTAACAGAATTGTAGACGAAAAAGACAAAAGCTATGCACTGGGACTGGCAGGAGGTTTCATGAATTTATTTGGTATAACTTTTAATTTAAATTGTATTTACACAAAAATTAATGAATTTATTTATAACTATGTTTTTTATAAATACTATCACAGGTGCGGAATACCCAGTGTGTGCAATGTTTAAAAAATGTTAGTACTCTACCTTAAAATTATATACAGTTTAGTATATTTATGCATTACTAATAGCGTTTTTTGCTAATAACTAGTCAAAACAATTTATTTGTGCTAAAAATGAATTTTTATTAATTTAAAAATAAAGATAATTAGTAATTACTATAATTTAATAAAATGCATTTGTAACCGGAGTTAACCTGTACTCTTAAATTAGAGCTCTCTTACACACGGGGTATTCCGACCACTGAATACGATAACTGATATCAGAGATGCGCAAGGTATGAAGCTCCAGGGGGTACTATTTCTAAAATTTTTTTACCTTGGTTCTCCCTTTTAGTTTTTTCAAGATTTTTAAAAAATTTTATCTTGATCTCCTCTACCATGGTAATATTTCAAAAATCCATATAGGGTTCTCCAACTTGGTCACAGGATGGACCAAGGTGAAATCTGGAGTCTTGGGGGTATGGTAACCCTACCCACACCCCCTTGCTCATGTCTGACTGATATATCAAAGAAATAAAGTTCTGAACATCAAAATTTTTGTTTTGGAGTTAACAAATCATATTTTTTGAATTAAATACTAAAATTAAAATAGTAAACAGATATTAATTAATGCCGATAAATATGATTTTGATTAATTTTTAAGTTTTCAACATTAGTATAATAATGGCAGTTATCGTATTCATAAAATTCTATATTAATTTTTTTAAGAAAGTGAAATTTATTTTAAAACTCTCTGATATGCAGAGAAGCTGTTATTTTCTGTTTTCTTTACGAATTAGAAAATAATTTGCATATTTCTTAAACAGCGTTTATGCCAAACCCAATAGTGTTCGGAGCAGTGACTGATGCGGCATGTCTTGTATGGAAAACTTCTTGTGGCCAAAGAGGCAACTGTTGGATATATGATTCTAAAAAGTTTCGTCATTATCTTCACGGAACTGCTTTATTCCTCCTCATAATGGGCTCTGTTTTTGATTTTATAGTTGTGTTACTTTCTTCGAGAATAAAAAATTTATACAAAGATAAAACTGATGCAAAAGATGAGATTAGAGTTAGTTTTAAGCAAAGCTCTAATAGTGATGAAAGATGTACTGCAGAAATTATTGATTAATTGTAATTAATTTTGTTATTTATTAAAAATAATCTTCTATTTGATTTATTTTTAATAAATTAGCGATGTATAATTTTATAACAAGACCATACCTGCACTAAGGTCTACCATTGGTGGAGGGTTTATTACAGGATTTCTTGAAAATCTGAAGGTGGGGGTCAAAACTCTCCGGTTTACTTAGGCGCTTTTTCTCAAAACGCGTGTTCTCGCCAAAAAATCACATTCTCACACCAAATTATATCTTACTCAAGTATAGTATAAGTATAGCAAAATATGCATGTGCAAATTGCCAATATGCATTTAAAAGAATCTCAGCTGCAAAACACAATTAGGTTGACCAACTCTCTTTCATGATTTTTAATTATATTACAAAATATTTCTTTAATTTCTGTTCTATTTACCTATATGTTCTTTATAGCACAGTAAATTTTCCTTTATTTTTGTAAATTACCTTAAATTCAATTATTAAGATTATACATTAGTTACTTTAACTATATTATTTTTAAAAATTTGTCCATATGAGTCAGAAATGGGGAAGGTATGAAGCTACAGGAGGGTGGTATTTTTAAGAAAAATTTTACCTTGGTTTTAGATTTTTTTATAATTATATAAAAACAAAATTATATAAAGATAAATTTGTAGAAACATTCAAATGCTCCAATGTAAAGGATATAGTTGTATTTAATTAAAATAAATTGAGTTTATTAAAGACTCGTCAAATTGAAACTTTTTAAAGATGTATTTGAAACTATAAATGAGTTCTCAGAAAATTAGGTCTAAAATAACAATAGCGGTAGAATTAATTGATTATAATATATTTTGTTGATTTTTTACGTTAAAAATTAAAACTTATATAATTAACCAAATAAAAATCTCTATTTTACACCTTGTGAATAGGAAAATAATCCAAAAATTTAGATATCAAAATTACTTTTATTAATGTAATTTATGCATATTATAAGTAATATTTCAAATATTCAATGTTAGTTTTAATGATATCCTGTTTTACTTTGAGATATTCAATATAATTTTAGCTCGAAAGTTTTCGGGATCCCCGGAAATTAAATTGACTTTTCCGGGAAGATTATTTCCTTCTCTACTTCAAACCTCTTTAATGTGAAGTTTTAATCAAAAATTTTTAATTTACACTTGCATTAAATTACACAATAACTGCTTCTGTAATAGAACACATGTTAAATCAATCTGTAAATAAATGATAGTATTTCTGTGTCTGGCATTTATGATAAAATTGATTACTCTGTGTGTTCCCAATTGTATGAAAATAAATTGTAAAAAAAATTTTACCTTCATAATTTTCTTATTGTTTGTTTATGTGATAAAATCTAACATTAATAAAAAATTTAAATGAATAAGTTAATGGCATAATTTAAAATTTAAGTAAGCAGGTGAATTTTAAAAAGTTGCATTAAAAGTTGCACTGTTGCAGATGAATTGTGCATTAAAAGTAAAATTAACTATGAAAAGTCATTCATCTTTGGTCACATTTAACAAAAAACAAAGGATAATGTGGGATAAGCTAAGAGAAATCACCTTGTTATAAAAGTTGTAATATTTAAGCGTTAAATTGAACTAACCTGAAAACAGTTAATGACTGTTATCAAAAATTCATATATAATGAAAAAATATATATTTTATAAATTGTAGTTTACTTGTGAAGAAACCGTTGGTTAATTTGTCTAATTTCTATCACAAATACTATGTCAGATATGGATGTGTGTAGTAATTACTTTTTTCGGCATATCGTAATTTTTTATAAGATATTATGTTTTAAAATTCTATTTCAATTTTAAAATATGCTGTTTCTTAGGTTTGAATTTAAGGTGAAACACGTGCCGCTCCAATAATGTAAAATAAATTCAAATTAAATAAATTTTGAGGCATAATATCTTATGAAACCTTTCAATACGCCGAAAAAATTAATCACTAGATATATGTTTATAATTATTAAATATGATAAAATAAAGCCTTATTTAGTATGAATCTGACACATTCAACATTAAAAATAAATCCACCAAAAAATTGGATTAACCACTAAAAGCTATTTTGCAAAAATACTAATTAACTATACAATAAAATTCATTGGACGTTGGAAACTAAAAGCTAAGTTAAAAATTTTTAATTTTCGTTTTATTTATTTTATATTAAATAATTTAAAGGTAAATTCTTTGCGTAATTCTTATCAAATTTATAATATTTTAATAAAATTATAAATCTTTAACATTTAAATTTTGATTCGAATTTTTTGAAAATAAATAATATGTTAACCTTTCGCTGTCTGCTTGTGCACAAATAATTAAAGCAATTGACTATTGTCGCTTTCCCGGAATTTACAATAACAGTGTGATTCTGAAAACTGTCTAAAACTATATGTACAGGTCTAATATTTATTTTTAATAATTAAACATATATATTTGGCCTTGTACCCATAGTATCTACAATGATGTGAAATAAAAATTGCAAAAATATAGCATAAAATAGATTGGATTGCGATATAAACTAATACTAAATATAATACATTTTATGCTACACTTTGCAGTTTTTATTTCACATCATTGTACATAATTATTTTTTAAAATGATTTTACAATTGAATTCTATCATGCAGAAACGGGTTATCTCGGGATAACGTGTTTTTTTATTTTTATGGAATCACGTAATTTATCTTATATTTATCCTATGGTGAAAGTTTCAGAATACCTTTCAATGGAAGAATTAATAGTTTTTGTAGTTTTAAGATTATTGTTTTCCATTGAAATCAATGTTATGAAAATATAGTTTTAAAAATTTTTCTCGTTTTCATGAATTAAGAGATAACCCTTTTCTGCATGATAGGATTCAATTGTAACACTAGTTAGTTGCAAAACAAGTTAAATAATTTTTTTATATTTCTGGTGGAACAGTGGTCGAATCATGTTCATCAAATGAACTCTAGCATAAAGATGCATATAAAATAACATTAAATATTTGTTCTCAACAGGAAAAGTTTGCTTCAATGGTATAATCAAAACATTTAAAATCAATACTTGGCTAATACTTTTTAATCTTTCAATCACTTAACTAACAAACTAGGTAATTCGGGGTTGCTATTTCTTTGTTAATTCTTGATATTGTGCGGGTCACGGAAACTATTCATTGTAATGCATTTTTGTATTTTTGACTAAAAATAAACATATATTGCCAGTTCATTTTATAAGCTGACAGTTACGCATATATAAAATTGTTTATATAAGATTTAGTCTCAGTTCCTATTTCTGCAATACTCTAACTTTTAAAAAATTAATTTTTCTTTCCAGAATTTTTATAATTATAAAACTAAAGTTCTAATCCTTTATAATTTTTAATGGCAATAAAAGCCATTATAGTTACTAAAGAATATTGATGTAAAAATAAAAAGCTTTTTGCTGCCAACGTTGATGAATGAATAAATATTTACATAATATATTAATTAAAGTTTCTTTCACTTTATTTTTCCGTCAATTAATCTGTCGGTCTTAGAATTATTATTCAACAAGTATTTACAGAAAGACTAAAAATTATATTAATTGATAAGTCTAAATATAAAATATTAATTAGCAATAAAACCCAAAAAATAATTAGTTAAATTTACTTGATAAATTTTAATAATCAAATGTAATGATGCCACAATTTCTATTCCGGTAAATTTGGTAGAGCTATTTCAAATTGAACTTTAATTGCCCTTTTAAGACCACATATAAAATTTAATTCAGCAAACTCCTTTTCAATAAATGTCAATTTTTCCAAGTTTAAAATTAGTGCTAAAAGAAATAATTAAATTGAATTTAAGTGCATATTTAGCAACTTTTTGGTGCATATTTGGCAAAAATAATTGCATAGAAATCTGATCCCTAGTAATAAGTATCGACAAACTAAACTTATTAAATTTTCAGGCCTAGTAATATAAGGTAAGACAGAATACGCGATTGATAGAAAAGTATAATCCAAATATTATTGATTAAGAGAGTCAAAATCTACAAATAAGCGCAAGAATTACAATAAAATCAAAGTGGGACATATAATATTTTATAAATTTATATTTTAAAAAAGCAGAGGTTAAACCAAGCACGAGATATTTTTAAAATAGTGTAAAATCTGGATAGTTCAGCTTTAAACTAGCAGTTTGGTCACCCTAATTTAAATAAATTTTAATCAATATAACTCATTTATTATGCCATAAATTTATTAATTAAATTAAAATTCTAGTTTCAAATGCAAATTATGCTTTTAGCACTTAACAACAGCTAAAAGCTTTTGCTTTTAAATTAATATTCTATAATAATAATATTGGATTTTTTATCAAAGGTAAACAGGATTAGAAATACTTATAGTGAATAAGCTCTATTTTGTGTGCGTTCAAGTTAACATTGAAAAAAATTCTTATACAACGCTTTCGTTTTTTAAAGTTTTATTATAACTTTCAATAATAAATATCTTTTTCAAAAAAATTCAACGAAATAAATTAATTACTTGTCATACAAGTTACTTGTTCAATAAAATGATCTTAACAATCTAATTTTAATGAAATAAGGTAAAATTAAAATAGAGTGAATAAAAAATTTTTCTTTTGGGTCTTAATTAATTAAAACCAAAAAATTTCTTTAGTTTATACAGTAAATCGATTTTATTAATTAATAATAAATTAGGGATTTATACGCAATATATTTATCATTGATGGTCGACATATAAAAATTTGTTTATTTATATCAATTTAAATATCATTAAATATAAAAAAAGTTATGTTCCATAAACTTCCTTAACAGTAACGAATAGACAATTAATCATTGTTTATCTTACTGCCTCATCTCAAATAATGTTTACATTGTATTTCATTCACTGTCATGTTAATACCTGTTGAATAAAAGTAGCGCACTGTTAAAGACAGAGTTAAAGAGAAATATAGCAAATTACAGAGAAATTGTAATCAATATATCAATGAGCATGCGCTTAAAAACTATACATATTTATCTTGCACAGAAAGGAACTGACACGTTATAAAAGAATACGTGAATAAATATCAAACATCTGAAACCTTAATATTCTCTGGTATTAAAGTAATAAATGATTCTGTGAATCAATTTATTTAAATGTCTGTGGTATAGAATTTTAATGATAAAAAATGATTAGATATTTGACAATGTTTTTTGGCATTAATTGCAATAATAAATGGATCGCAAACTTTTTAACTGGTTTAACATTTATGATATTTGGCTTTATATTTATTCAAACAGCAGTTACTATTGAATTAAAAGAAAGTATTAAAGTATTAATTGTGAAGTTTTCATTTTCGATAATAATGGCTTCAAATTTCATTTCATTTTTAATAATAAAACTAAAATCAAACGAAATTTTAAAATTATATAATAAACTAATAGACTATGAGATAAAGAGCTTTATTGTAGGAACAAATAACTTATTTTCAACTATAGTCTCAATATTAATAATTTTAATAATCTCTGTGAGTGCGACAGTTAATCCATTTTTATTTTCTAATTCAAACTTTAAAGAAATTGATAACGACTTAAAAGAAAACCTGAATTGTATACCAATAGATCATAAATATTGGGTATTTATAATAAGTTTTTATATAACGTCGTGGATAATAACACTTCAACTACTTTGTTATCAATTTAACACACGATACATAAGAATAATAAACTTTTTCATTCAAGAAATTAAAAGAAAACTCAACAATCCTGATAAAAATGTTGTAATCCTAACGCAGAAAACAACTTTTAATTTAATAGAATTTCGCTGTGATTTGAATAATAACATAAATTTAATTAAATATTTTATTTGTATCAACACACTTTTTATATCAATTTTGTTTGTTCATGCTTTGATTTATATTTACTTTAATCATATAAGTTATATTTTATACATTGTCTTCATTTTTGGCTTATTTTTCGCACACATTCTTTGGGTGATGTGCTTTGCAATAAGAGTGCGGAATATTGAAAGAGAACTGACTTTTAATCTAAATGAATGGCAATATTTGGAAACAGAAGGCTTTTGTTCTATTGAGATGAAAGTGCTCGATAAGACTGTCAAAGACTATGGTAAAATTTTTGGCGAAGACGGAACTGTTATTTAAAATATTTTTAAAAGAATTATCTATTAAACAATAACCTATGAAACACTGAGAATTCTGTGAGTTTTAAAACAGGACCTTTACTAGTCAGAAATAGACATGAAAATTTTTAATTCTAGGTCTCGTCACGGTCTCGTTTATGGCAGCATAATAAAATTGAAGGCTCCTTAGGAAAAAGTACATTAGCAAAGACTGCCCTTAAAAGTATAGAATAATTTTACTTTTGACTAATAGTTTGCACTCTTCTGTAGTGATCCTATTATCTGTTCAAAGTTTTTGTAATGCATCGCATATGTATTGTAATTTTGAGTCTATTAATAAGTCAAAACTGATACTGTTTATAAACTTAATTTTTGAACTCAAAACATCGGCTTTTCCTGATTTTTTGTTGTTTTTTTATCAAATTCTTACTCTTAAACAAAATCATAAAAAGCATTGGAAAAACCAATGATTTGAGTTCAGAACTTGAAGTGCACTTCAACTCATTGAAACTTTGAGCTAAAAGGGGGAGGGCCATTAAGACATTGTGCGTGGGCAAGGCGTTTTATGACTATCAATCGATAGCTTATTTAGTGGTACATATTTGACCA
>JAQGCH010003625.1:0-10263 GCA_034699485.1 Nanhermannia elegantula | reverse complement strand
CACACACACGCACACACACGCGCGCACACACGCGCACACACGCGCGCACACACGCACACACACATGGACGGACTGACACAATTTTTTTAATAATATAGATAATTAAAGAGTCTTTATATCATTAATTGTGTTAATTTTAAAAAAATTCAAGTTTTCATTTTTAAAAATTAATTTGAATAATAAAACTGGTATTCGTTTCCTCAACACTAACACGACACGCATTTACCATAGTTTTACTTGAGATCAATTGTATAAAAAGATTTTTTTGTTGCATTCTTATAATCAAAAATCAAATCTTTTCCTCACCATGTATTTGAAGTTAAAAAAGTTACAAAAAATGCGGATTTTATATCAGACATAAATCCAGACCTTATCTAATGAGGCGATAAATTTCAAATACAAGTTCAATAAAAAAAATTAATACAATAAAAAAAGAAATCGCTGTTAAGTTACAATACAATAGCAATAACAATAGTGAGGTTTAGATGTATTGACATAAAAAATAGGATAAAGAATAAGTAGAAAAAAATTTGTGAATCACATCCAAGATCACAGATGGTTATACACCAAAATGGTTGGCAAAGAAAACACGCGATGCGATGGAAAACTCAAATCAAACTTTTGCCTCTCGAACCCCAACCAGTTAGAGAAGTAATAGTCAGAGTTAACAGGAGTGACAGACAGACAGACAGACAGATAGAAAGAGAGAGAGAGAGAGAGGGAGAGAGAGAGAGAGAGAGAGAGAAACATAAAATTAAAGGCACACAAACTTTTTTGTCAATAAGAAAAAACACTATTTCGAGTGTTTCACAGCCAATGGATCCGTTCAATGTTGAAGAGTTTATGCCAGAATGCAGACCATTATTATCGATTCTGGCCTTAAGCTATGGCTACGAATAAGAAAGTTATTTCCAGTCTATTAGAAGCGCATTCGTATTGATATTATAGTCTTATAGTAAGAAAGATATGTTTGAATCACTTTTTTTCTCTAGTACTTCAAAAATTTATTAAATTTGACACTTTTTTACTTCAATAAGATTTCTGATTTTAAAATTCAATTTTTGCCGAAATCCTATATTACTCAGAAATTATAACTTATAACATATAAATATTAATAAATGAAAGCATAAAAAGCAATTTTTACACAAAAAGAAATACTTTTTTCTAATCAAATAACTTATTCTGAATCGTGAGCAGAAATCATAATTATTCTCAATGAAAGAAATGAAATACTGTGTATCCAGGAATGGATATGTCGAATACTAAAAGCAAATCACAGCCATTAATCCCGAAAAAATGTGTCCCTTCTCTGGTAGAAGTGGTCTATTTAGCCTTTTTTGTCTGCGGATAAACGAATTTGTGTAATTGGATGGAAAAGGGGCGGAAATTCTGTTATTGTTAATCATTATAAATGTGTTACACAGAAACCAAAAAGCATTAAATGAAAATAAGTTGAGAAATATATTTCACTTTTAAATAACTCTATTTCAGGCCCAAACAGAAACTCTTATTTTATTTATTTAGGTATTTATTTTAAATAAGATTAATAAATAATAAGTCCATAGGAAAGTAATCTCGTTCTGGAAAAAAGTTTAAAATTTAATATTTATAACCAAACTTTGGTATAGAATGTAGAAAAAAATTGAAAATATAAATTTTTTACAGCCTTATAACCAGATTATAACCAGAATGAACTGCATTATAGATATTATAGATGTAAAAGTTGGAAACTCTCTTTAGGTCTCTGAGACATACTTTTTTGTAAGTTTGCTGAAAATACATGAGAGCAAGAAAATGCTTTTAAGCGATGCGGGAAATGACCGAAAAGGATATTAATACTCACTATACTCTAATCAACGACTAAAAAGAAGTAATTTTTATTCACGTCAAAAGTCTTGTCATATATACCAGTATTAAAACATAATTCATAAATATTAAGCGAACAAACTCTATAAAAACACATTTAAACACGAAATCGCATGTATTCTGTGTTTTGAATAGTTGGTAATAAATTGTTACAGTAGTACCCCGTTATAGTGAACCCCTTTATAGTGAATTCTCGATATAGTGAATGGAAATTTTGGTCAATTTTGGTTAACATTGGATTCAACTAAAGTTAAAAATACTCCTTTATAGTGAAACCCCCTTATAGTGAATTAAAGTTAGTGGTCCCAAGCGATTTACTATAATGGGGTACTACTGTATTCCCAACTAAAAAATTTTTAATCTAAAGTAATAAATAGTTTTCGCCTACTTTTTAAATCATAAAAATATAGGCCTTACATGAGATGAATTTAAACGAGATTTTTATTATAATTATTGTTTGTTAGACCTATAGAACACTGAAGAAATCACTCATTTTTATGGTACTCATTGCTTATCATTATTTATTTAAAGCTTATGGTAAAAAACTATTCGCACACTTTTACTTCATATGAATTATTAATCCATAACAAACAGGAACTTTTGTTTCAGAAGTTAATCATAACTACTTTGAAAGATAGGATACATTCTAACCAATCAGTTAGAAAACTATAGAATAATTCATTTAAGAAGTTTTCCAATCAATCATTTGATAAAAAACTTGTTTGTTATGTAATGAAGATTTGAAAACTTTATTTTTGTTGAATTCATGATTATTTAAATTAATTATTAAGTCTTTAATAGTGAAAGCGATTATAGAATTAGTCAAAAGATATGCTATTCTTTTCTGAACTATTACAGAATATTCCATAACATAATACAAAGTCAACAGAATAGAGACCGTGTTTACATTTGGGCAGTTATAGAGATTTTGATAGTATAACAATATATCAAATAATGTTATAAAGGCTTAATACACAATAGTTTTCAATAAGAGAGAAAAAGGATTATTTTGCAAGTTTTGCCGTTTAAGGCATTTAAGGATTATCTTCAAGAGATTGATGATCTTATTTAACTTCTTTATTCCTTACATTATTAAATTTTATTCTTATTAAACTTCGTAAAGTTTGACTTTTTAAGAGTTCGTAAAAGTTATTGGCTCTTAAGCAAGACTTTAAGTCTGTTTAAAAGTATTATTTGCTTTAAAAAGTCTACTAAAAAATTCTAATATAATGACTAAAATTTATTTCATTGCTTAATCGGGTCATTAAAAAGGCTTAAATTTGAAATAATTAAATTTTTGTTTCTATAGGCTATAAAAATAAAAACAGAATACTTTATAGAGATATTGCTTTACATATCTTAATAAAGTATTAAGTAATTTATTTTTATAGTTGATAAACAACTATTTATAAGCATTTAGTTGTCACACAAGTAAATTCTTATAAATAATAGCTTTAATAAATAGTATTTTCATGTCAGACAAACTAATAGCACCTTAAACGTGACACTAGAGAATAGTAGCGATCAAATTATATGATGTGAACAAAAATTGCAAACTTTAATAAATGTTAAATGAGAAAAAGGAGGCAATTGTGTGAGAGATGAGAATTTGCCTCAAATCGATTCAAACATTATTTGATAAGCTATACTGCTTTTAACAGTGCATTCGCTTCATTATTGAGATTCATTGTTAGTCAAATGGGTAAAATAGGCATAAGTTGAAGAAAACCTTCTCTATATTCTATTCTCAACACCCATTTTACAATATTGTGTCTGAGCCAAGGCTTCTTTCTATAGACTTTGGCCTGAGTTTTAAGTTATTTATTGTTATTATTTCTCATGAATTATAAAAATTCGCAAATTCTTTCAATATATTTAGTTTTTTATTCAAAAATTTAAAATATCCTCTAAAAAATTTTAATTAATGTTTAGTAATTAGTTGACTGTTATATTTTGGTAATAATATGTCAAGTATTTAATGTGCGAACAACAATAAGAACCACAAAACAGTTTATATCTCAATTTGAGTGAAATATTTAACAATTTATTGCACGCTATCATCTCATGAACTCATTCTTCATCAAAACACTAGCAATCAAATTATTATCACTATTTACTTAACAAAAAAATTGTTTCACATAACTATATTTGTAAGACATTACCATATTATTAAACTAATTATATAAGAAAAGTCATATTCTTATAGCAAGAAAAGAAATTTTTTATCTCTCTTTCTCTTTCTTTATTCAATTAATTTATTCTCTCTTTTATACAAATATTAACTTAACTTTAGAAATATGTAAAACTAATTCTCCCGAAAATAAACATTTATGTCACAAAAGGTTTAGGGATATATTTCCCGTATACTTAGCTTACAAGTTATGATATGTCTGAAAAACTACGATTTCCTTAAGTCAAGAGATTTTCATATTTTTTTCATTTGAAGTTAAGAGATGTGTATTTCGTGCCAAATATGTGGACATTTTACTCAAAGAACATTATCATCAATAAAGTGCATACAAGCAAAACAAATTAAGGACAGGTGTGTAGTCTTCATGATCATGACATAGACATAGAGATACTTATTGAGAAGGAGATTATAAAAAGACTGAATATTTCTAAATAAGGATAACATAAGAATAACAAAACGTCTAAATATGTTAAAAAGATTTCTCAAAGACAGTATAACTCAGTTTATGAATCATTCAGAAGTTTTTTAAGGAAATATTTATTATTTGAAGTTAATCTCAAATAAAAAAGTTGTGATTAATGAAAAAAATCTAAAATAATTAAAATAAATTTTAATAATCTTAAAAAATGAGTTAAAAAATTTTTCAGGTTCTATAGAATCAGAATTTATTGCAGAATCTGCAGCAACTGAGAGAGATATTTGGATCAAAGAATCTGAAATTCATTAAAAAATGGTTTTATTGATGATCAGTATATTTATGATTTATATCATGAATAAAATGCATATCAATAAACAACTTCTACTGTATATGAATGGGAAAAGAAGATGAAAAAGGGAAATAAATAATCTTATTTTGCAAATGACAAAGTCTTAGGTGCTATGCATTTATTTTAGATATAAGTTATGATGTGGTGACCAAAAGAATTTAGTAGACGTGATGATGTGTATGACAGTCAAGGATTTCGATCTATGGCTTCATTATCAATGCATGAGATGGAAGTGATTGAGAAAAAGACCTTTTTTGCATATATTTTGTTCGTGTGATAAATGTTTTGGCAAAAACTTTTTCCAATATCCAGATATTGCTTATAAGAATGAAAAATACTTTATTCGCTTTACTGAGGATTTTGTAGAATTATTTCTCTTTTTTATGTTTTTATATTATAGTCAGAGCTCTGGCCATAATATAAATTTTGATGTTCACCACAAAATATAGAAGAATTCTTTAATATGTGATGTATTGTTAGTATTTTATAATAAATCATTAAAAAGTTGTCAAATATTTTTTGAATTTATCTCTAGAAAAAACTTATAAATAAAATGAATGGTTAGGTATTTAACGCTTATTTGGGGTTATTTGAGATCAAACATTCATTGGATTTTCTCTAAGTCTTAGCTTATATTCTGGATTTCCGGAATGATAATTAGGGTTTCTATTCTGTAGATTAAATTCGGGTTCACTGAATCCATTTGGGATTTACTCAAAAAATTTTAGGCTTCAATTTCCGCCAGAATTGTCTCTATTCGAGCAAAAACTCCCTCAGATTCAGATACTCTGCTTCTCAATAATATTTAATTTTAAAATTACTAAAAAATATTTCTTTCTTTAAGTTTTTATTATTTGTATTGATTTTTCTGCACTAAAAAAATCCTTAAAACTTAATATAATATTTTCTATAGGACTAAAATGTAAATCATTTTTAGTGCAAATGAACTCAAATATATATAAAGTAATGGTTTTTGTGCACGAAATAAATTTCGTTTTAAGTCTTTTTTACTTTGAATCGTATTAAACAATACAATCGCTATATTTATATTAAACTTATGGTTCATAAGTTAGGAAACAATACAATTTATGAAATTAATCCCTAATAAATATTGGGTATGTATTGCCAGTACATGATTATGCACTAATGAGAAATGAATAGTAAGAAGCAATAAATTTAGTCTAAGTTTATAGGAATTAATATTAAAAATTAATGAAACAAATTATAAACATTATGTTAATTGAGTTCTTCCATAAAATTTATTATTATAGAAGTTTTGCGCATAACATAACTTATATAATATGGCCATAACTTTAACTAATTTACTAAAAAGTCACGTTATGTTAGAAATAGTTATAAAGTTTTCGGATTAAAAGCCAATCAGTAGAATATTTTAATTGGAAATTAAAAATTCTTACTTAGAAATAAAATTTTTCGTCAAATAGTATTATCAATAATTAGTTTCTTGAAATTTTTTTCGATATAAATGTGTATAAATCGATATAAATTTAATATAAATGTGTATTTTCTCAATGGAAATAAATTATTGGGCTATTAACCGAAAATTAAATTTATTGAATACATAAAAATTATAATTATTTTTATTTATTGAGCATTATTTAGTTTTTAACGAAGCAAAAGTTTAGTCTAATTTAATAAATTAGGAGATAATTAAATTTTTGATTATAAAACCTGATACCGAACCGAAACTAAAATTTATAACCAAAATGACAAAAATTTGAGGCATTTTTAATCTTTGCTCAAATATTTTTTCATTACTTTGGTTTAATTCGCTTTTCATAATACCTATATTTAACTCTCATGTGAAAAAAATACTCCAATTTTCAGAACAATGAACTTTCAACGATATCACAAATTGTATGAATAGATAATTATACGACTAATACAATCACGTACTCATATTTATTAACAGCTCACGTCTTTTAGGTTGCATTTGCATTATAATAGCAATTGACTTAAGTTTGATTATTCAATAATCATATAATCGTTTATAAGCAGAGCTTAAAGTTTCAAAAAGTTAATTTTGCTAACTTTGGGGTGTTTTATATTACAGAATACAGATTCCGGATTATGTATAATTCCGGTATAATTCAAAAAATTCTTGCAAAGTACTGTATTTGTAAATTATAATTTGCCTGAAGTCAGTATGTGTCCAAACAGTTTTGTTAAAATACAATTAAATTTTCTGAAGGGGCATAAATCATAAGTTATAGTTATGAAAACATTATTATGTATAGGAGAAGAAAAAAGTATCGTACAATAGCAACGGAAAACTACTCGTTGCTATGCGAATATCCCAGTGATTTACGTCAATTTTGAATGATCTTTCACTTGTATACTTACTTTTGACTAATTTTAGTCGGGTTTCATCCAAATTTTATGTGAATTGTTATGAGAAAGTATGAATTCTTACATAACAAATAGTAGAGCGCAGTTTCCCGTTGCTATCATATGCTTCTCTCTTGTACTGTAGCACTAGAATAATATAGTTTTAGACAAATATAAGTGAATTAATATCTAAATTCTCTTTCAACAAGTCATAAATTAAACTAATAATTCATAGCATAATAAAACAGGAAAACATTACTAAAAATTTTAAAAAATAAAATATTTAAATAAATCAAATTATGGCAAAGAATAACTAAAAGCCAAAATAGAAAGACGAGCACAGCTCGAAAGAGAAAATTTGATTAAGTTTAGAAAAGCGTAAAAAACTTATTAATGACATAATTTTGAGAAATATTTAGTATAAATAAAAAAATAGCGAAACACACAAAAAAATAAAACAAAATTAGAATTCAAAACTACGTCCTTATGTTTAGTTATCCGCCGCAGCAATAATTTCATTTAACAAATGAGTTGATCCACAAATTGAATTTAGTTTCCGTAAAGTTAGAGAAATGGGTACCAATAGTAGTATAACATAATTATTATCTGGTATTGCAAATGCCTTACAGGCCTTACCAGTATAGTTGATTCTCGTGTAGCTCAAGTGCAAGTATACTGTTGTCTACAACAAAAATATTTTTATATTCAATAGGAGGACAGTTTATACGCTTGGAGAACATTCTTGTTATCAAATTTGCCCATTCTTTCGCTTATGTGAAAGTATTTTCTGATCTTTAATTTTTATACACTTTGACGGCTCAAAAAGTCAGAGATTTTTGAATAAAATTTTGCTTTTATTTTAAAAACTATAACACTATTAGTTTTACTGTTATTTATATCTAAAGTCTAATCAATTGAAGTCAAATATTATTTTGAATATTTGTTTTCTGTTTTGTTTGTGTGAATTAAAAGTCCAAAGTTTGTTATATTTGTTGTAATTTAATTGAAATGTAAACTTTGAAATTTAATTAAAAATATTTTTAATCTAATATAAGTCAAGTTTAACCCAATAATAAGCATTCAATTATCACGTACTGTATGTAACTTTATTACAGCATTAGTTTAATTAAACTATTTCTTGTCCAATAAATTTTATAATATTTTTAGTCGAAAACAAAAATGTTTTACTTCTATTAAATGAAATGAATTTTCTTTTTAATGGCAAAAATTTAAGTAAAATCAATATTTAATTCGGAGTACTTTTGTAAACAGCAATAACAGCTAATAATTAAATTTAATTATAATATTACTAAGTTTTAGACATTTAAAAATTTATTTTCAAAAATTTATAACAATATATCTAAAAACTTAATTAAGTTATCGAAAAACTCTTATTCTCTGGGATTAAACATTAAAAGAGTTTCTAAAAAGTCTCGTTATGAAACTGCCTGCCAATGCTTTTACTTAGTGAATAACTGGGTTTCACTATAAACGAACACAATATTATAGCTGTATACACAATAAGCAAGTGTTTACTACAGTAAAAGCTCGATATAACGAACCCTCAAGGGGTAAAATTTTTTGTCCGTTAAATAGAGTGTTCGTTATATCGAATGGATTTTAGCTTAAGTTAATAGCCGAACGGGATTCCGGTTATGTACGTTATAACGAGCTATTCGTTATATCGAGCTTTTACTGTATAACGGAGATAAACTGCATGTCAAACAAAGTAAATTTTAAAAATTATTTAATATATATACTAATATTGAATGTAATAAATTCCCAAAAGATTCCCAATAGAAGTCAGTTAAATAAATAAATAATTAAATAAGAAAAAATGGTCACAAACATAAGTGGAACCATTGAAAAGATGAATAATAGAGTGAAACCGACTTAAACTCGTGCAGAGCTCCTGGAGTCAGATATGGAAAGCATGTTATTTCTAAATAAAGTACTTTAATTGTAGTCTACATAGAATCAAATCAATTAAAAAGTCCAATAGATGATTGTGGGAGCTCTTTGTGAATGATTAATGATGATGTATCACCAGTTGGTTACCATAGAGATCATCTTCTCTTCTCCTTTTCACTTATCTATTTCCATGCATTTTGAAAAGGTATAATACATTTTACCCAACTCTAACACATCAGCGGTGAACACATCTTTTTTTATTTGTTTATATATCTAATGTGTCAAAATGTGAAGCTTTTCCATGAAATTTTTCTTTCCTGTGAAGATTAAAATACGATATTATAGTACCAAGTGTTAGACATTTCCTTTATAGTCATTTATTCGAGTCTTTTGAATCATTTTTTATTGTCTTTTAGCCAAGACTCGAGAGGAAAATGATTCCGTTTAACAAAATAAGGTCTCATTTCTAAGATATATCGATGAATAACGAGAATTTCATATGTATTTTAGTCATTATAAAGATATTCCCATTTTTGCATTTAAAAGTATTAAAAACTTTTGGTTAATAAAGTCCTAAATTTTCAAACTTTTGGTTAATAAAGTCGAAAATTTTCAAACTTTTGGTTAATAAAGTCAAAAATTTTTAAACTTTTATTTCTATTTTCACTGCTTTCATATTCGGATCGATAAAAATTTTAATATACATTTCAGCTTAATATACATTTTGTGAACCAAAATATGAAATATTTGAGTAATACATATAAAATGTAAAACTTGTCACTGTATATAATCTAAAAATCTAATTAATTAGATTCAATCAAAGAGCACATCTCTAGCTTTAACAGAGAATTTCAATTATATCTCAGTTAATCATTAAATCCTTGAAAATTATAAAACATGATTCTTTTGATTAAAACATGTTCACTGCTATTAATATTGAATAAAAATTCTATGTTTAGAATCTGTTCATTTCTATTCTTATACTAAATGAGCTCTTATTCAATATTTTTTGGTACCTTTAGAAATAATACAGTAGTACACCGTTATAGTGAATCGCTTGGGACCGCTAGCTTTAATTCACTCTAAGGGGGTTTCACTATAGAGGGGTATTTTTAACATTAGTTGAATCCAATGTTAACCAAAATTGACCAAAATTTTCATTCACTATATCTCGGATTC
>JAQGCH010003624.1:0-10265 GCA_034699485.1 Nanhermannia elegantula | reverse complement strand
CGTTATTACATACAATAGCAGTCTTTACCTTAAGTATTGCCGTGCGCTTTCCTGTATTGCATTGTTGCGGACACAGACACACTGACATCATTTTTTAACTCGTGTTGTGTAACAAAACGAGTATATAGATCTGTCATTCTCCGTCGCCACCGCCCCCGCAGGTCTTCATTGTTGTAAATTTTTCATTTGTCATATTAATGAGAACATATTTTATTGTTGAAAAATTGCGAATTATCATATTATTGTGAATATATCCCATTATATATCAAATTTCGGAGGTTTCATATTATTGAAAATTTATTCCATTGTTGAAAAATTATACTTTAACCAACTCTCTCATGATTCAATAATGAATAAAATAATATAATGCATTCAATAATATGAATTTTTAAAAATTTGAAGTAAGGTCCCTAAAAATGACAACAATATGCTTTAAATTGTGGTCAGCATTGAACCGTCGATTATTTCTTTAAGCTTTTTAACACCATTTAATAATTATAATAATATATTATATTAAAATTTAAATAATAGAAATTCTATAAATACTCTAGAATTATATTTTGAGTAATTTTTATATTCATTAAGAATGTTTGCTTATATTATAACAAATATTAAATAATTATTAATATCTATTATTTATTGAATATAAGTACAAAACGAGTTTCATAATCCTGATTGAGTCTTATTTAATTATATAGATTAATTAATTATTGGTTTAAAAATTTCATACACTAAATACTTGTTTTAATAATAATTTTTTTTTGCTAATTCAAAATAATTTTAAAAATATATTTTTAAAGTATATGACAAAGGGATAATATTTTAGGCAATAAGAGTTTGTCAAAAAGATAAACAGGGATTCGCGCTATTGCTCTAAAGTTGTCCTAAAACTATAGTGAGCGGAACAATCGCAGAACAATCGCTCGGATCCCAAATTAAATAATTACAAAACTATAGATGTTGGAAGAGCTGCTAAATAAGGGTCAGCAATATTGTGGTACTTCTCCGGCAAAAACAAATAAGGAGAGTCAAAAAACAACAAAAAGGACTCAAACGAGAATTAAAACATTTAAAAATGTTACCAAAGGCTCGACATCTCGAAAAATAGGCAAAAGACAGATCAACTTCTCAGATGTGGTTAAAACAGTCCGTGAAGTCGGAACAGTTCTGAGAGGGGATGGAAAAAAGGGCAGTGGAATCGGCGGTATAATTAATGGAATTCAAGATACTGTTAAATCGTTTTCAGAAGGTGGCGGACCTCTCGATGGCATTGTCACTCAAATCGCTAATATTGTTGGGTTTAACATTTCATCGAGTGCTGATATCGTTCCCTCATTATTCATGAAAGCTTTTACTGAAGTCACAGTAAGTCATAAGCAGAACATAAAGTTCCGCGATCTATAAAACAATTAATAGGCACGAAATGAACCTGAAAATTTTTAATTAACAACAGTTATATTATAGGAATTAAACAATGTTTTACTCAACAATCAAAATATGCATATTGAGAGATAGTTCTCTCTCAAAGATATAGAATATAGGGTTAAAATATAGTGGAACAGTCCAAGCTATAGGCGAAAACTTGTGCTCAAATATAGAATGCTTCAAAATTGTTAGAATTAGTAGAGAAAATCATAAATTAAGAACTTAACTTATTTAAATCAAAACCAATTTAACAGACTTTATATATACAGAAAATATGATATTTTATAAAAATTTTTTAATTTAAAAAGTGAATAATTAATTTCTGCAAATATACTCGAAGTCTTGTTAAGAATTGACTGTAACTATTGTCCATGAAATAGAATTACTTAAAGCAACCAAATTAGGAGAATATTCTTTAATAATAAAAATAAACAATAAAAAGATATTTATTTATCTCATGAAAACGTATGAAAATATTTTTTTTGTATCTTAAACTGCGTTTTGGGAAAATGTGTGAAAAATATCTCTTGGTCCCCCCTTTGAAATTTTTCTGTCCAGTTTTGGATCGAAAAAAAGTTGGCAGTGCTGTTATTAACAGTAGACTAATCTGTCAAATAAATGAAGTTAAAATATAATAAACAATAAAATGAAGTTAAATTCAGCGCCGTAAACAGGATTTTCAGCTTGGGGGGGGGGGGCTAAACATAGGAAAACCACAAAATATGGCCATTTTTAAAAATAGCTACAGACCTGCACTTAATTTTTCAAGAACCTCTGGGGGCTATAGCCCCTTAGCCCCATAGGTAGTTACGGCAGTGAGTTAAATATAAAATTATGACAATATTTCTATTAATTGTGATGGCGTTAATTGGCGTTAATGATTGCGATATTGAATTAATTGATTTTTAAATGTAAAAATTTTAGTATTTTACACTATTTTTGTAAAAATACGCGTAATTTTACATTCAAAATTATTTTACGCGTAAAAGAACGACCATTACTAATACAACAAAAAATTGTATTTTTTATTTTGCTTAACTTGTAAATTATACTTTGAATGGTAGGGCTGCAGATTGGGATCTGGAAATGCCAAGAGCGCAATGCCTGAAAAGTTGAGATCAACCCTATCCAATTTGACCGCAACTTTTACAGTAAGTTTGCACTGGTTTTAGTCATTTTATTAAAGCATAAGTACTAAAATTAAATGCTATTGTCTTAGAGCGGCGGTTGCTTATTAAAGGCCCCAAAACTAATAGGACTTTTCCAAGAAATGTCTCAAAAAATGGCACTCACTATATCGAAATGTACATCTCCATGGGTTGACTCATTGAAAGGAAGCATTAATAAAGGTTAATAAATAAAATGTTATTAATATATCTATATTATTAAAACAAGACTTCAAGAAATCAGTGTTTATAATAAAAGATAAATGGCAAAAGTTTGCTAAAAGAGAATCGTTGGTTTCACGATCTGTGGTTTAACGATAGGTGATTTACAATCGGTGGTTTGACAATCGGTAGTTTGATTAGCAGCCATTATAGGCCATACCTCTGGGGTAGAATAGAAAATCTACTATTTAGCTGATTGGCTAAAAAATCTCTATTAAAAAGTATAACACTCGCTATGCATTGCTATATAGTGTTTTAGTGCTCTTTTCGTAGAAACCCATTGAAAATTCAAAATTTAACTAAAATTAAGCCGATATTTGAAAATTTTAATATTATCGTCTTATAGGTTTGGAATGACATAGAATTAGGAATTATACCTTAGATCAAAATCAAAACACAATAAATGGTTTATTCTGGAACTTTTCATCCATACAATTACAATGTAATCTCGATTAAAGTGAATAACGTTATAACACAATTTAATATTAAAACCTATCTATATTTAAACATAAATCTAAATATAACATTTAAAATTTGATCTATAGAATAAAACTTTTAACTGATAGTCAACCATTCGATGAATTTTTAAAAATACAACACGAGTCTCAATACAAAATCCAAAATACTGATTCAGCCTTGTTTTTAATAATATAGACTTACAGTGCGTTTCACTTTTTTGAAAACTTTTTTGAAGAAAACCTCAATATTATTGTTGTAAAAATTTGTTAGATTATTGAGGAATTACACACAGATACTGTTAGCGCTCACACAATAAGATCTTTAAAATTTATTTCTTGTTATGAAAATAATCTCACTTTTGAAAAAAGATATTTTAGTGAATTTTGAGCTGATATTTATCGAAACATCTCTCAAAGTAATCCGAGTGATATTCAAATGGTTCCAGAAGTGTCTTCTTTGCTCAAATGGAGAGTTATCTTCATTATCAATAGCATTCAGGAATTAACTGAAACGATAAATAGCAGAAGGTTTAAGATTGGATCAGAAGATGAATGGTTTATAAAATTCATTTCAAGTTATTATGAGAATAAGATCACAGAATACGATATCTACTTGTATTTGATTAAAAGTAACAAAAAGAATGTTAGAGCAAAGTATAGTGTTTTTATCAGAAGCGATAAAAATGAAGAAAAACACAAATCGAAAACAGATATAAATGAATATACATTGAGAGATAGCCGGGGTTTCAAACCGTTCATCAAAAAAGAGCAACTCTTAGGCAATAGAAATGAATTGTTGCCCAAAAATAAGTTAACACTTTGTTTCGAGATTCAGGTCATCGATGAATTCAATTCAAAAAGTTATAAGAATTTTAATTTTCGAAAATCTCTGAATAATAAAGCGCTGAGTAATATCGAGATAACTGTTGGAGAAAAAGTCTTTTTCGTCAGTAAAGCGATTATGTCTTCGCGTTCGTCAGTGTTTGGGGCGATGTTTGCCACTCATATGAAAGAGAAGAATCAAAATAAAGCGGTTATTGAAGACATAGAAAACAGTGTTTTCGAAGAGTTTCTAAAGTTTTTATATTTGCGAAAATTAGATAAAATCGAAACAATGATTGAAGAGTTGTTGTATGTCTCAGAAAAGTATAATGTCATGGATTTGAAGACTATTTGTGAAGATATGATCGTTTCTAAGATTACAGTCGAAAATGCCATCAAATCATTAATTATTGGACAAATATAACAGCGAAAAAGTAAAACAAACAGCCATTGAATTAATCGCTAATAATATGACATATATTCAGAACCAATCGAGAAATGAATGGTTAGAATTGATTACACAAAACAATTTATTGGTTATCGAATCAATGGGACGATTGATTCAAAAATATGTGCAGCAAATTCAGTGCTCTCCCAAAGACTATAGTAATCGTAGATTTTAGTTTATAGTTAAACAAATGTCAAATTTTTTCATTAAAATATTGATTCAATTAATATAAAGGTGTGTTATATATAAATATTATATAATAATGAAATGATATTATCTATAATTAAGGAGAGACGCCATGGTTTATACTATTGGATCTGTTGTCTTCATGGTTGGCAGAATTGGCTAAAAATGATCCCAACGAAGCGAAAGGGATCGGACACCAAAGTGAGCATCTGATACAGCAGTGCTATTTCGCTGGTCGGCATTGCAGTGTTGAAGAAGATTTCTCAGACTTTTTCTATAACTCTTATGGCAATTGTTTCACATATAACTTGCATTTGCATAACAACAACACTGAGAATGAGACAATGGGTGCACTTTCGGGTATAATAACTCAATTGAAAACAAAATAATAATTATTGTAAACTTTTAGATATTAATTTGATAAATGTTTTTTGAAAGGCTTTACTGGTCCTAAATTTGGTTTAGAATTAAGTTTAGATCTTGAAACAGACCAATATATGCCGACTTCACGTGAAGCGGGAGCTAAAGTGATAGTGCATTCAAGTGATACGCGCGCAGATCCAGATCAGGACGCAGTACACGTACCTCCAAGTTTAGTGACATATGTTGGCGTCAAAATGGTTAACATAACAAGATTGCCGGCTCCATATCCTGATAAATGCTCTGATGATTGGGAGGACAAGAGTCTTAAAAGATGGGCCAAAGCCTTAAGCTATGAAACATATTCGACACAAATTTGCTTAAAACTATGTCTTCAGCGATTTACTATTAAACACTGTAAATGTTGGTCACCTGCATCACCTCCACCGCGAGCCAGTGTTTTACAGTGCAATACAAGAAAAAATAGAAGTGAGTCTTGAAAATGCATTTTATACAAAACAACTAAACAAAAAACAAAACAAATACTAATTTAGCACAAGAGGAATGCACTGAAATGATACGTCAGATGTATTACAATCAGTCAATTAGCTGCAATTGTCCGCCGCGTTGTAGTGAACGCAGTTTTGAGAAATTCGTGTCCACTGGAAAAGAATTGCCTCAATGTTCAGCCCTATCGTCTCCGAGCAAAGACGCGTCCGCTGAAGATAAGTGAGTTGTAGTCACTCAAACACAATTGAATTATAGTCACAATTATTGATAAAATATATGGTATAATAATTTATTTGAATATAGAGAGAATTTTGCAAAAGTAGTGGTATATTTTCAATCATTAAGCTATCAAGAAATTAATCAATATCCCAAATATACTGTAAGTCAATTACACTTTTACTGCTATCTAAATAAATAAAATCAATTACAAAATTAATGGAACATTCAGTTGACAGCATTGTTGGGTGCGATCGGAGGTATATTAGGAGTGTATTTGGGGTTTTCTTTCATTGCAATCTTTGAACTCATAGAAGTGATCAGTCGTTACCTAATGTGCAGTTCTAATAAACAAAACAACAAAAAAGGCAATGAAAAAAACAATAAAAAAGATTCAACTAAAGTGAATACTATATCATCAACACCACCAACAAAGAAAGCTTTCTAAATGACTAGAAAAAGATTAGTAGAAATCCGAATCTGAGCTGTTATGATGATCTGATATATTGTTGAGAGAAATATTGGGTGTGTTATCACAAAATATTTGAGCACTTTTACGTCTAATAATTGATTGCCGCGATTCAGATGAGGCACTTTCCATATCACACATTGATTTTCTGGGCTCCACTTCATTCATCATTACTATCAGTAAAGATATTATCATTTAAAACAAATTAAACAAATAATTAATTGAAGCATTACTCGATTCGATTAATAGAAGACAATCTGCGACCTCATTGTTTTTGGCACAACATAGAGAAGGAGTCATTCCATCGATATCACTAACATTGACTGAAGCGCCGGCTAATAGAAGCTCTTGAGTCAACTTTACTAAACCATTACCAGCGCTTATATGCAAAGGAGTCCGCAGATCATCATTGGTTGCGTTGACGAGTAAATGGCACTTATTTAGGATTTTGGCTCCACATTGTTCGTGACTATTTGCGGACACGACACCGCCTAAAATTAAAATTAAACAAATAAATCAAAATATTTGAATAATAAAGAAAATCAAAATAACAATAACAAATATTGAGCATTAGTTTCTATTTAATTGTAAAAACAATGAAACTCACACTGGGCCGCACCAATGCATGAATGATGTAGTGCTGTATTTCTTTTGTTATCTTCTGCGCTCACATTCGCTCCTTTTGACAGCAAATTCTCCACTATTTTAACGTTACCGCGTTTTGAGGCATACATTAATGGTGTTTGACCTTTAGTGTCAACACAATCCAGATCTATACCATTTGTTACCAATATATCAATTATTTTTGTATTATTATTCTTTGCCAAACACGCAAAATGCAAAACACTCCTATCATTAATAGGACAATAAAACAATTATTTTAAAATATAAAAATATAATAGTATTGTACTTTTACTGTATATAAAATTATTTAAATTATTCAATATTATAAATGCAATAAAAAAAAGTTGAAGTTTTACCGTTTTTTTCCATCAACTAATTGAAGAGATTGCTTGCCATAGTGTGACACTAAAAGTTCAAAACAGTCAACACTAGCGGATAGTCTAGTAATTGAATAATAAAAAAAATTATTAGATTAGAAGCCTAGAAATAATAGATGTGTTAAATATATAGTAACAAAAAGCATACGCCGCCAAATGCAATGGAGTTATTTTACTGCCACTAAAAGTCTTAAGTGTCGCGAATTCTAATAAAGCGTTGAGACAACTCGGCTGAGACTTCAAAGCAGCCCAATGTATAGGTGTGAGGCCTTCCCTATCTGCCAGCGCTTCGGGAGAGAAAGACTGATTCAAGTTTAATAAAGTCCAGAGTATATCGCTTTGGCCCAGAGCTGAAGCGATATGAAAAGCAGTCTTTCCGTTAATACAACGAATTTGAGGAATAGCTCCGAAATTCAATAAGTATTTGACAGATTCTTCAACACCGGAGTAAATGGCATAGAAAAGTGCTGTTCTTTTTTGTGAATCAAATGCATTTGGGTTTGCGTTTTGTTTCAATAATAACTCTACACATTCAGCTCCGTTTTCATTAAGTGAGGCCAACATGAGAGGAGTTCTCCCGCGATGGTCACAAAAGTCCAAGTTTTCGACATAACTTAGTAATAGATTGAGAGTATCGTGAAGTGCAAACTGAGACGCGACTAAAATCGATTGATTAATAATATGAGAACTAAATTTCAGATTCGATACATTTTTCAAGAAATCTAATATAACTTTAACGCATCCGTTATTCTCTTTAAGGATAGCGTACTCTAAAGTCGGACCAATATCTTGAAAATTATTTTCAAGCAATATTTGAAGGCATTCTTGTTTTCCGTAAAAGGCAGCGCAGTGCGAGGGACAGACTTCTAATTTAACATTTTTCCAGTCATGTGCGCTGATTAATAAGTGAAGAGCACTTGTCATTCCAGTTGCAGCTGCAAAATGTATGGGATAATAACCATTATTATCGTGTATATCAGCCTTTGCTCCAAACTGTAACAACAGCTCAACACAGCGGTTGTCGTCTTCGTCATTAGAAGACGCGTAATGCAAAGCTGTCATACCATATAAGTCCCTCTCATTTATATTAAACTTTTGGCTATAATTCTTTAATAAATAATTAAGACAATCAAAACTATGACCACTGGAAGCGTAATGCAATAGCGAACGATTAAATGCGTCGTTCAGTTTGTCGGGTAAAGGCATCAGCATTTCAAGGCATTCAATGTTTCCAGAATATGAGGCCAGAAAGTGTGGCGTTCGGCCCGATATATCACATATTTGACAATTGGAATTCGCGTCTATGAGGCGCTTACAGGCACTTGAGATACCAGAGAATGACGCGTAATGTAATGCACTCATGCCGTTAGAGTCCAAGTTGTTTATGTCGACGTTTGAGTGGCCTATAAGTACGTCAATTACAGGCGTGTGTCCACAATATGCTGCGTAATGAAGAGGTATCGCCAGGTTTTTGTCAGTTAGACTACAGTTAGCTCCGCATCGAATTAGATCAACAACTCTATTATGGCGACCATATTTGGCTGCGAAGTGCAAAGCAGTTCTTCCGAGTTTGTCGCGAGCGTTAATGTCAACCGAGTCCTTGTGAGCCAACAACACGTCGAGAGCACTGCTACCTATTGTCGACGCAGAAGCATAATGAAGAGGTGTAACGCCGTTATGATTTGCGCAATTGAGTTGAGCTCCTCTTAAAATCAATTCATCGATGATGTCGTCCTGACCATGGATTGCCGCCCAATGAATGGCTGTGTTTCCAAACGTATCGATTGCTTCAATTTTCGCGTTATAATCGAGTAAGAGATGCAATGCGTTGAGCGATCCCTTCGCGGCCGCGATGTGTAGGGGAGTCATCAGTTCCTTGTCGTGAACATTACAATCGGCGCCCCCTTTGTCCACCAGAAACCTAATGGCGTCAGTGCTGTCAACAGCGGCCGCATAATGAATAGGTCTGCGATCAGTCTTATCGAAAGCGTTGGCCTGCGCTTTATTGGTGAGGAGGAATGCAATGAGATCACAGTGAGAGTTGAATACTGCGTGATGTAAAGGCGTGGCTCCCATTCGGTCGGACGCGTCAATCGAAGTTATGTGCGGCAGAAGCACTTTCGCGCACTCGAGAGCATTGTTGGCGGCGCAGACATGCATTGGTGTGATCCAAGACCTGTCACGAGTATTAGCTTCGGCTCCGTTTTGCAGCAAAACCGACACAACGTTTTCGTGGTTATTACGACACGACCTGTGCAGAGGACTCACCCAATCGTTGTCGCGCGCGTTCACTCGCGAACCACTTTCTATCAGTAGCTCTACTATTGCTGTGAATCCCAGCGATGCCGCCAAATGAAGAGGACATCTGCGCTCGACATCGCATTTGTTCACGTCTTCTTCGTTTGCTATCAAGTGGTTTACCATTGGTTTGTCGTTTCGGAGAATTGCTTGCAATAGCTTTGACTTCATTTCAAATACAATTCAATATTAGACTCATTTCAATCATATATTAATACAAACAATACATTCACATAAATACGTAAATAGACTGATCTCTAAATACCTGTTCTCTTAATCTTAATATATTTGTTCTTCTATTGATTCCCATCTTTTTGTTTATTAAAATTATTATTAAAATAAATACAAACGTATGTATTATTGCATTTATTGATGTATTGATTAATTCAAAAATAACTATTATATTAAACTTTAATATAATTTATATAAAAACAGAATTGTATTAAATTTGTGTCACATTCTCTTTAATTGTATTTTAAATGATTCCAATTAGAAATCAATTGATATTATAGTTTATTAAATATAATAAATGCATAAAATTCAAAGACCTATTCAAATATTGAATAATATGTTAATATTAATGATATTAATAATATTGATATCCTTTAAATTGAAACATCATTTCCTTCAAAATATTAAACATAATAAATACGGATAAATACAGATATGATTTACACGCGTTTC
>JAQGCH010003623.1:0-10265 GCA_034699485.1 Nanhermannia elegantula | reverse complement strand
TAATGATAAAGTAAATATGTTACTTGGTCAAATAAATGAGAATTTCATAAATGTTGTAGTTTTATTTTTCCAATTTGCAAAAAAATGTTACGTGATAGAAAAAAATGAGCACTATTTTCGAAATTAGGGTAGCAGAATTATATAAAATCAGATATTAGAACTAAAACAACTTTTATAAACCTCAAGTTCGCAGGCCTGTGTAATTAGAATACTTGTTGATAATAAATATTTATTCAAAACATTTAACATAAAGTATATCTAATTAAATAATTCGTAATCATATAAATAGCTTTAAAATTCTTTTACAATATCATCCAATATTCGCTTACAAAGCGACATGAGTAACGATTCCTTATCACTATATTTTAACGTCTTATAAATGGATTTTATAGTTTCTGTACAATTTTCTTCAATTAACATTTGACAATAGCGTTTGCGGTCAATAGAACACAAGTAATGTATTTCCCATAAGGCCCATAACTGAACAGCATGTAATTCAAAGCAATTTAGAAGAGGCAGAAGTGGCAGAAACGAATCAGAATTAAACATTTCTTCTGAAGGTGTTTCCCATTTCGTTACTACGATCATTAGTTCATATAAAATAGCATTAAAATCAATTGAAGTAACAGACCAGCCTTTTATGCCATCACTGCATAAATGGGCGAAAATCTTGGCAGCAAAATAAGACACATTAAATTCGCCCGAACGCATTAAATCCCTCAAAAGAGACAGAACATCGGACTTCATAAAATTGAATCTTAAATGAGAAACTTCAGCGATATTTCCAAATAATAGTAAAAATTTAAATTCTATATCACTCTGACCAACAAATGTTTTCAAACACTTAAAACATAAATCCATTCCTCCCTTTGCTATAAACATTTCGCTAATATTTGGTGAAAACTCAGTCAAAGTGGTGAACACAGAAAGAATGCAATTGAGAATAAAATTATAATCTGATTGGTATTGAACACGACTTTTAACTATATCTAAAAGTTTTTCCATATAAACAGATTTTGAGCACAAATTAGATTTCTCGATGGCTGTAATCATACATACACTATATCTACAGATATATACTGCCATTAATGTCATAAACGTATCATTAAATTTGACCAAAGAATTCATTACTAATTGAGTGCATTTAAATCCATTGAATGCAACGTCTATTAAAATACTCTCATTATATAATATTAATAAAGCGTTTTGTTGTAATTTTTTATGATCAGGAAACAGATCCATAGCTGTTAGAGTCACGTCAACTACTTCTTCAATTATTTTTGATTTAATATTTAATGTTTCTTTTGTCAAATTAAACAGACATGCGATGGCAGCCATATTTATACCAATATTATTTGTGTGCTGTCTCATCGTTACCACTAATACGACAATGATATCAGTTCTTGGCTTATCATAAGTGAGTGTATAGTTATATAAATGAAATAACGATAATTGAACACAAGTATGGCTCTGTTGATTACAATTCAATAAATCAATAATCTGTTTTTCAGCTTCTTTTGTGTCTGTTATGAAAAATATTTTAAATAATTGTTTGTCTGCTTCCCCAAAATCACTAATTTCATCGAGAATTTTAAATTTAAGTTTATTAGACTTAATGCAAAGCTTGTATAATACATCCATAATAATAAAGCAATAACCTATAGATTGTTGGTCTGGGTCTTTCATATATGTGTCTAACAAATGAGACAATGACCTGACAACACCTTTTGAATAAATATGGAATATTTGTTTTTTGCCACTGTAGCCAATTATGCGTCCGATAAAATTTATGGCTAACTCTTTGTATCTGATAGTCTTTCCGAAACCTCTAAACTCTTCATTGATATTACTAATCATATCCATAAGCCCTTCAATAATATTCGCATCAATTAATGTCTGGATTTGATAATTATTTTCGAATGAAAGCGATATTAAAATTTTAAGAGAACTAATGATTAATTCATAGTCACCGTTACTTAAATATTGGCTTAATTTTCTATATATGTCGTAATTAAAATTATGAGCAGACAGTTGTTTTTCATTAAAAATATAGTTATCACTGATTGAACCAAACAAATAGATAGTGACTTCTTGAATTACCCGATTACTATGCAATAATAATTGAATTAATTTAGGCATAAGTCCACTTTCGATAACCAATTCAGATGATTTATTAATAATTACAACTGATAACATGTTAAGCATTTGTGAAACAATTATATCATTGTTGTGATCTATAAGTAAATCAACTATTGTTAAGACAAATTTTGTTCTTTTGACATACAATATTTTTATTGCAGGCGACACATTATCTGTTAAAATGACACTTTCTATTGAAAAGAATGTCAATCTTTGCAGAAGTGATGTCACACTAAATAATAATTGTAACGATATGTTGGGTTTAATTAATGCAAATAAATCGTTAAATGTATCAATTTCTAATGTCATACATTTTTTAAAGCTTTGGTCACAACGTACTAGTAATGCACTTAACGCCTTGAGTGCATAAAAGCAAATATTATCATCATTTGACTTTAAAAGCACCACATATTTATCAACCATTTCAGATGCAATTAATTCAATATATTCATTACATTTAATGTAATATTGAAGTGTTTGCAGTAAGATATAAATCATTTGCAATGTTTCACTTTTATCGTTTAAAATATTTTCTAACTTTGGCAAATTTAAGTATCTTTTGGCAATATTTAATAGCACTGATAATAAGTTATAATATAAAACAACGTATCTTTTATCCTTCATTTCAGAGAATGCGTTGTATGAATTGAACAGACTTTGTACAGTTTTCATAATAATTATCATTTCTTCGTCATTAATAGTGATTTCATTAATATTTGTATCCACCAGTTTCATCAAGATAGCTATTGAATCATTTTCTGTTCGTTGATATTTACCGAAATTTTTCATTTCATATTTACCGCAAATATTGCGAACAGTATTTAGACCATCATTAATGTTAAACCATAATAATTGAATGTTATAACTAAATGTTTTATGATTTATGTAACTATTTTGTATGTGTATAAAACCATATGGTTTTGTGTGACGAATGATACATAACTTATCGCTCAATTGGAATCGTTTTAGAACAATATAACTATCAATATATTGTGGCCATAATGCGTACTCTATTGCAAATTTGTCATTGGAGTTAATTTTAGACAAATTGTATTCATAATATTCATCATTCGTTAAACTTTTGTTGGCAAACAAAATACAGAAATTCTTTATTCTTATGGCAAAATACTTATCAGACATTATTGGAAAGTTGATAAATGAAATCAATTCATTTTGGGAAACATAACAATTCCAGTTCTCATTAGGAATAAGTTCAATCAGGCCCTTCTTTAACTGTGTTTGCATTTGTGCTATTAAACTATAGTTGTATTCATAATTTTTTAATAATTCAGTTGATAGCAGATATGCTTTCGCAGTCATTTCTTCATTAAATGTACTCCTAATCAACTTTTCACTTCCATCTAATGCGTCAATTGCTTTGACAAGAATAGGCGTATTTATTAATACAATTTCAATCATTTGTTTAATTTCATCAGAAAATGCGATCGAATAATACGGACAATCGAACCAATTAATAAAATCGTTGTGTGTTTGACGATTAGTTAATAAAAAGCAGTGCCAATGATTGGGTAAAAATTCATTGAGTTCTTTTTCAGCGAAATAACAAAAGTCTTGATAATCTTCGCAAATATATAATGCATGTAAAACAATCATCAAAATATTTTCTTTTAAGTCATTATCATTAATATTAGAAAATTCAGAGATCATCCGAACTTTATTGAGAGCGCTTCTCAATGCGTTGAATTCATTGATGTAACTGTTAATGCCATTAATTTTATTTTTCAAGTTTTCACGAATAGATTCTTCGGCACATTTGATTATAATTGAAGCTGAAATCCCTTTTTGTTCTTTATTTTTTAAATCAGTTCTATTGAATTGTTTATCCCACCAGTAATATAGAAATCTTCTCAAATTATGCGTGAGTTTTATGTTTTCAAAACTTAGAGCCCATTCCTGTTTTGCACATAACATTTGATAACAATTGGGTCGCTTTGAAGCCCATTTGTGTAGTAATGTGTGCATTACTTTAATTTGTCGAATGGGATAATACCTGAATTCTCTCTCATTAGTTTCGCCAAAACTTTTCAATTCTTCAGATTTAATGCAAAAAAGTTCACACAGAATTATACCTAAACTATGCATATCAGCCGATATGCTATACAATCCAATATTTATTTCTTTATCAAAATATCTAAAATTGTTTTGATTTTGACTGCGCTCTTGAATTATGTGAATATTTTCCACTTCACAATAGTTCACATTTTGATTGCCATGAATTGCAGACAAATTAAAGTTATCGCTGATTTTAATACAATTCTGAGGTGTAATCAAAATATTATTCAGATGAAGATTTCTGTGTATTATCGGTGGCTTTTGTGAATGTAAGTAATGCACACCCGATAGGATTTGTGTGAATATGTGGGTTGCGATATAAGCACCAATAGGTGTGACTCCCTTATCATAACTTTGATCTAATTCTATGTTTATGTGATTATGGAGCGCTTCTCTTAATGTCATTGAACACAATTCCATTTGGATATAAAATATTCTTTGAATTGCCTGTGTTTTACATTTATGTTCATTACAACTCATCCAATCTCCGGATTCAATCCATGAAGACTTATAGCGAACAATATGGTTATTCTCATCTAATTTAGCCCATAATTTCACTGCTTTTAACATTCTTTGAATATTAAAGTTGCCTAAAATTTCATTACTTTTATAAAGACTTATTTATCAAACAATTAATTCACAATTTTTAAATACCTGTGATTAACAATTTCTTGACCGCATAGTCTTTTACGTCATATCTATTTTTCACTCGAAATACCTTGCCAATACTTCCGCTTCCAATACAATTATGTTCTATATATGCATTTTTATAATAAGATGTTTTAGAATTTTGTGATTCATTTGCAACCATGACATCTGGTTTATCATTACTTCCATCAAAAATGCTCTCACATTGAATTTCTCCTTCTCTTGACTTATTTTTCGACATATTTTGATTATCAAATTGAATAAATCTTATATTTTAGTTGCACAGAAATTTGATGAATAGTCTGAGTAAGTTTATTCTAATTCATATAATATAAAATAATTTGAGCTTTTTTCAGAAATATATTGTAGTCTAATAAATGCTTATACATGTACTTAACAGGAGACAAATGTTCTTATCTCTAAAAATGTTTTGTTATTTAACACGAAGATAAATTTATACAGTAATATCTACTTATATTGATTCGCAGCGACCGGAGACTCGGATTCACTATAATTGGGTTTCACTATAATTGGGTTTCACTATAATTGGGTTTCACTATAAAGAGGTAATTTTAACAATTGTTGAATATATTTTGCACGAAAATGGAATAATGTCTTTATTCACTATATCGAATATTCACTATAAAGCGAATTACTATAACGAGGTGCTACTTTAACTACATAATAAATTCCATAAAAGATAATAACACAAGATTCAGAGTTGTAAATATTTTTCTATTTTTATGATCATTATAATGCAGAATGATTAAATTTTACAACTCTGCAGTTTGTCTAAAACATATTTTTTTATATAATAATCCAGTGAAATAACATTTTATGATAAGCCTTAAATTTATCGGAAAAGTAAGTTCCACAGGATATTATTACATTTTTTGCATGATTTCCTCTAAGGAAAGAAATTTTTAAATTACAAAATCTGATTCTTATGGATTTCACTTGCTTATTATAATGGAAATCTCCTTCCCAATCCTATGAAATGAGATTGGGATTATAAAATATCTAGTGGGGTGGAACGGTATTCGATTAAATTTCAGGTCATGGAATTGGATTGGGTAAGATTGAGAAAAATTTCAATGGGATTGAAAAAAGCGTGTGGAATGGGATTGGGGTTAATAAAAATAATTAAACGACATAATTAGAAATTACAATATACGACAAAGCGTTTTAATAATTTATATCTTATTTAACTATTGCTAACGAAGATTACATAAAATAAGGATGACCAGTTGCCCAGCAATGGCATGAACAGTCAAGGAATTAAGCGTAGGCGTCCAGTGTCCAGGTGATACGCATTCCTATACTATAAATGTCCAGAAATCAAGATAATTTTGACATCTTAACTTATCAATGTACTATTTTTGCTAAATTTGCAAAATAAATATAATTTTATATTATTTTGAAAGTTTTTAGTATAAAATTAATTTATTTAAGTAAAATTTTTACACCAGCAGATGTACATTTAGAGCTTAAAACTCGTATAGTTAAGTATTGTCTTGATTTTCTCTAATTTTGTTGGCTATTGTGCTATATATGAACCGAGCCTCCGGGAGGTGTGGCTTATATATTTTAGTAGTGTTCGACCTCAAACACCTAAATATAAAATTTGGTGTGACGAGGCCCCCCAGTTTAGAAGTTATATAGGAAAAACTTAAAAATTTGTAAGGCTAATTTCTTGACTCTAGTGTATTATTTTTTCGCTATATACAAATAATTTTGTAGTAATAATTTTTCTTAATATACATCTTAAATTTGGTCATTGTAGCTTAAACCGTTCTCGAGATATTCAAGAAAATATTTTATTTAAAAACTAACTTTTGTAAAAATTAATTTGAAATATTAAATTTTTATAATAATTCCTCTATAAGTAGGGTTAATGCCACGTAATGATAAACCTAACCTAACAATAAACGTTAGGTCGCAAAGCGACTTAACGTATTATTAGTTAGGTTACGGTTTATCATTTTCTTGGGCAGCGGCGGTAAAATTTAGTAAATGTTTTATAGAAGTTAGTTTAAAAATTAGAGGTGTTCAAAAATTTTTGTTATTTACCGGAAAGTGCGATATTAAAGCCCATGGGCTTTAATTAGATTTTTAGGTTTTTTGGGTAAAATTTTTTGGAATCTAATATAAGCCCAGGGCTTCTATTTTTGCACTTATAAACAAGTTATTTCATAAATAATCTTTATATTTTTGTTTTATAATAAGTAACTTTAAAGCATAGGCATATTCAACCTAACCTAACCTGAGTGTGAGCATAGGCTCTCAATCCTTGAGTCTAAACTTGAATGCATTTCTAATTTTATTTTATAATCATTTAATTTTCAATTTAGGATTTAAAAAATTATGATAAAATACAAATCTAAGCCATTTTACAACATTAATAAAATTAATAAATTCAATAAAATTGAATATATCTGTCATTTTTTCATAAGAAATGTAATTAATATTGAAAAAAATAGAAAATTTCTTAAAGAAATATGAAGTTTAAGCTCAAATATTTAAAAAATATGTAGCGTAATAAAAGCCCATCTTCCTAATATAAGCCTATGGGTTTGTATAGGGAGTGGGCTTTAATATCGCACTTTCCGGTAAATATACCGGAAATAATTCATAATAAGAAAATATTTAAAAAATTTTACTATTTATAGTTAAATTATGGCTAATATACTATATGAAATTTAGGAAATCATAGAATTTAATAATTTTGCTGTAATTTTATTTCCTATACTAAATTTAATCTAATAATAAATTTAGTGGACAGGAAAGAATTTAGTAAATTTAACAACGCTAAATTAATTTTTTTGAAATAAGTGAAATGGTTCTATTTTAAAATTATTAAAAGTATTTAATGTAATCAATTGATTAATGTAAACAATCAGTTCTCAGGGTAACCAAGTATCCGGGAATCCAGGACTGTCAAGAAATTGTATTGTTTAAAAAAATACAGTACTTGGTCCCCCCTTTAATTTTATATCAAACCAAAATTTTTCGAAAATATATCCTTTGGTTTCCCCTTTGATTTTTAAAACTGTCCAGGAATGGGTCTGGCAAAATCTGCTCGCACTGCTAGTTCTGCCAAAACTCCAGTTTTGGGCTTGAGTTTGCAGTTTTGAAGGCTCATCCTTAGAACTGTAGTGATTTTCTCCAATTATAAAGCTTTACAAGAAATTTTCATATAATTTTCTAAAAAATAATATTTAATGTAGAAATTTACTTGAAATGATAATTCAAGTATTAATAGAAATATTATAAACAGATGCAGATATCTCATAAAATTGCTTCAAGGCTGGTATAATTAATTTTTACTAAAGTTTATCTTAGAAATAATTATATTAATTTAGTGTATTTATCACTAAAAGTGAAGAAATACAGTAGATTCTCGTTATGGCAACGACCAAATGCAACAAAAATCTGTTGCCTATAACGGGAGTTGATTATATAAAGAGTTTTTAACATTATCTGAATAGGGTATCCGCCAAATTACAGTAAAAAATTTATTGACTATAACGAGAGATTTCCTATATCCCAGTTGATTATAACGGGAATCTACTGTAGATTATAAGTTATAAATTATAACACTTGTAATTTTTTTCTCAATAAAATTTTCATAAATTGAAATTAAATTATATAAATAAGTTATAGTTAATAAATTTAATTGTTATAATAAAAATCACTTTTAACTATTAATAAGCAGGTTTCGTGAATTGCATTTGCGCAAGGTAGTTTAAATCTAAAGTTTTATTTGCCAAATTTTAAAATTAGGAGTGGGGGTCAAGTTTTCAAATTTGCAGGTGAATCCCACACAATTGCTGACTATGGCGAGCCATTTCAATAAACAAAAGTGATAAATAAAATAGTATTTGCAAAATTAGTACTTAGAGTGCGTACTCTAGTGCGTAGAGTGAGTAAACCGTTGGGCCTCGACATACCAAATTTTATATATAAGTTTAGAAGAGCCTAGGCTACTAAAATATATAGGCCACATCCCCCGGACACTCGGTCCATATACTGCACAATATCCCATTCCGGATACTTTTCATCTATCTCTATATTAATAAGATTTTGTAATATACTTTAATGAATATTTTGATTAAAGAAATTTTAAAGAATATTTAATGGTTTTTTATTTTAATGGTAAAAGTTTAATGATATCCTAATTATAGCCATAAAATACATATTAATGCTTTAAAAATATACTAACATATGTTGAAATAGATGTCACAATAGAATCATTGATTATTCTTAATTAGTTTTTTAAGTTGAATATATATTTAAATGTTTTGCAATATATTTTAATGAATATAATAATTAAAATGATGAAAATTTTATTTACAATTTCATATACAGTTATATTCCATTTCTTAAAAGGGAAGTACTCCATCACTTACCAACCGATTTCAAAAATTTTTTGGCACAATAACCTTATAAGAAATATTGATCAAAATTATCATTTAAATCTGCGGAGTTCAAGAATCCTATTAGTTATGACAAATGAAATTTTTTTCAATACATAGTAATACACTGTTATTTTCATAGAAAAGTAACTTTGTAGTAATTGTTAGACTATATTCAAGTGAATTTTAAGTTTGATGCGCTGCCATAATTATATTAAGGAATTTGAGTTCAAACAAAAATACACCTATTTAATTATTTTTATAATACTTTAAATTGTTTGATCAGAATTTTAAAATTTTCATTTACTATTTCTGCACGAATATACCTTGATAATTGATAAGCCATTTGAGATCGATTAATGCCACTCTTCGAAAAGGTTTAGACTAAATGCCAAATGTCTCGTGAAAATTTCCATAAAAATTGATTTATGTTTAGATGTAGTAATTTGTCATAAATCTCCTTTTTATGTTTTGTTAATTGATTTACTATGAAAATAACTATGTATTACTGTGTATTGATGGAAATTGCAGTTGCTATAACAAATAGGCTTTTTGGGCTTCGCCGGTTTAAATGATCGTTATGAATAAGATTTGATATAAAGTTGTTGCACCAAGAATCTTTTTTTTTAAATCTGTTGGTAAGTCATGGAGTACCTCCCTTTTTAATATAATAAACACATTGCTTATAAAACAGGATTTATTCTATACTTAATGTGAAATTAATGTCTATTAGATTTCATATGTGATCTGAATTTATATCTCATACTGTATATGAAATATTTTATGCAATATTTTGAAAATAAGAAAAACAATTTTGAATTTTGAGAAGTACTGTATAAGTAAATGCAATAAAAAATAAAATATAGTAAATATTGTGTATAAAAATAAAATCATATAATTTTTAATTTAAAATAGGGTGTAGTTCCGAAAAAGGCCCACTCAAGTAAGATTACTGTAAGTTCGCTTTCCTGTAAAGCAGATATGTATTGC
>JAQGCH010003622.1:0-10268 GCA_034699485.1 Nanhermannia elegantula | reverse complement strand
CGCACGAAACGGACCGTTTTCTGTGAACAGGCCTTTCAAAGAACTACAACCTGGACCTCCATTTAGCCATAGTATTAAAGGATCTTTTGTTGAATTGTTCTGACTCTCGAAAAACCAATAGAATAAATGTCTGCCTTCAGTTCCGTTGAGATAACCTGAGTATTGACGATATGATGGCTTCGGATCGAGTCCCGGAAGACTTTCTATTAAATCACTTTCTAATGCATTGAAACTTAAAAATGTAGAAACAAAGCACAGATACAACTGAATTAACTTTAAGATAGTCATTGTTTGGCTAATAATTATTAATAGTTTTTTGAGAATAATAAATTTAATGACATTTTATTTGATATATATTATTAAAAAAATGATTGATAACATGTGTATGTGTGTAATTCCGCAGTAATATAATAATATTTTTACAACGATGTGATTTACATATTGATGTTGAAAATTTTTGAAAATCTATGTAAAAGCTTTACTTAGCTATGTTTTACTTAGCTATGCTTTACTTGTTCTTCTAAGATCTGAATAAAATCGTTTTACAGGTTACGTTATATAAGTTGCTAAGCAATGGGTGCGCCTGTAGATATTGTAACAGATGTGAGGAATAACACAGATAAAAAAGAGTTGTTGCAAAATTATTAAATATATTAAATGTTAATTCACTTATAAATAAAAAATGTAACCCGACTAAACCTGAACTCATGTAACACTCGCATCAGTAATTAAAAGTGTGCTAATAATTAGTGAATAGTATTCGTTCGAAATCTTGAGCTGCAGGCTCAAGCTTCTATAAGCTCATCTCAGAATTCTTGTAGCTCGAGCTTCAAGCTCAGCTCAGCCCAAAACTCAGTGCAGCTCAAATCCTGCTCAAATCTAGCTTGTGCTATTCACTATTAATTTTTATGAAAATTTTTACATAAAATTTTGAGAATTTGTGCTCTATATTCAAGTTAGAGAGATCTTGATTATAGTATTGCTAACAAATGGTAATCAGTTCAATATTCAACAATATTTTACAGTTAATACTGTTTTTGCTTTATCTTAGGTTGAAATGAGCTGAGCTTCAAGTTCAACAGCTTGAGCTTCAAACTCGAGCTTAGCTCAAAGCTAGAGTGTGCGTTCCACTACTAATAATTAGCACAATAACCAAAGCAATAAGTTTTGCCATTTTTAGTAAAGTTGTTCATAATTAAAGGTTATTTAATAAGAATTTTATATCTTTACAAACAATTGAAAATGCTTTGTAGTTATTATTTTTGTGTTTAATAACTCTTTAGATACTTTTTGAACTATTATAAAGTTTGTTGGAATTGTTTTGTTTTGTTTACATTATACAGATAGAGATTAAGTATTATTTACAGATATTACAAAAAGTTATAATTTTTCTTAAATATTTCGTTAAATATTGTTTTTTCAGTTAAATAGTGTAATACATTAAAAATTACTTAAGTATTTGTGCTTTTGTTTTAAAAAAATGTTAGATTGTTATGCATTATATGTAAACAATTCTAAGAATATGTTCTATTATCCAAAAGTTTGATAATGATGTCTGTTTTTATTGATAGATTAAATTCAAGAAATATAATAATGTTCATCTGTTTTATTACTATTTGTTTTTCTTAATCCTATTCCTATCAAAAATGATTGAGTGGAAGATTAGATATTTTATTGAATTTTAAATTAGTTGAAAGAAATAATTTTGCTTTGCATTATGATTAGCTATGATTAGTAGACATAGAAATTGTAAAAATGTATCAAATAGAAGTATGAATACTCTATAAATAAGATTTATGTTTTTTATGCCAACTCAATATTTTCAAAATAAAACTATCAAAAGCAATACAGTACTGCACTTGAAAAGCTCTAAATCCTTAATTAGAAAAATTTAGTTAACTTAAAATTACTGAAAACTAACTGTAACTCAACTACAATTAAAATCTAAACATTTTATGTGACTTTATTCTATTTATGCAATAATGAAATAGATTTTAAAATTTTTTAAATCCCAATAATGCAAAGTTATATTTTTATTACCAAAACAACAATAATAACATTTCAAATCGAAATAATTTTAAACACAAACTGAGATTAATTTCTACTTAAAAAAGTTAAAGTAATCAATAATCTGAGGAAAGACAATATTTGCTGCAGAAGAATAAGATATAACACTTTGATTACTCGACAAAATGGACAAAGAAATGATGTGATTGTAAGGAGAAGACCAAACCGGTTACATATTCCACGTGACTATTATGTGAGTGCATTGAGTCTAATAAACCCAATGATCCAAATAGCGATTTGATTTTCGGGAACAGATTCTATCCAACCTATCCACCGAACTCTAACATTTCAAATCTTAGATGGTATATAAAAATACCTTCAATTCTATATTTGGGTGAATACGTTGGGGGTGAATATTTACAAGAGTATCATCAAAATTATTTGACTAATATTGTGAGAAAACAAGTTGGAAATCACGTTAATTGATGTGCATTACTATGTGTGCCGGCTGTCGATAAATATAAATGCTGCTTATCCTAATATATAGATTATTCATTTATATCCCGCCTTTCCGACTCATAGGTATTAAGGCGGTTTATGCCACATTAGGATAGTGTAAATCACATTGACTGTGAAACACTCGACTATCTCAAGCTAATCTGCAGCCCTGTTAAGAGTACTGAAGTACCCTAAGTTGGGCCGCTTAGTCTATGCTAGCCTTGGAAAACTTTTTTGGCATACAGTTAGACTCGAACCCACATTTACGCAGTGAACTGTGTGAACTTTTGACTCAATAATGAGCCAGTGCCAATAGTTATAAAATGAAAAAAAATTCATCACTTCATAAAAAACATATTAATGAAAGACTTATTACTGCTCCCCAATGGTGATAATAACTTTATACAGTATAAAGAATATCTCGAGAATCAATATCAATCAATCTTGTGATCACACCATTATCCATAATTTAGTTAACATATATAAAATACAGTTATATTTTATGTAAGAATTTTGTATTTCTTAACAGATTTCTTAAAATATTCTTCTGCACAATAATCTCTTGCATTCTCTTCACATAATATTATTGAGAAAACCCTTATTATAAGTTGAGTTTAGCCAACGCAACTTTAAAACTTCAAAATTTCATAATTGACCACTTAATGAAGACATTATTAAAGAAAAAGTTTTTAAAATACTTCTAATAGTGTTTAAGTTCAGGACACTCTTTAAGTTCTAATTACATAATAAAATATAAATTCGATGGTGAATGTGATAATTATTAGGGAGAAATGAATCAAACATGTCTAATAAAGTGAAGGAAGCTAAATTTTAAGATAATTAATAAAATACTTTAATAAGATTACGAACGAAGTTCTCAATAGAACTATATTTTATTGGTTCGACGCAAAAAAGAGTTTTAGAACACCTGTAAATTCTGAAAGCTCTGGCTTAGGCTCTCAAAGAATGACATAAGCCATAATTTAAGGAAAGTATGATAGATTTGATCTTAAATCGCAGAACTAATTATAACTTAAAGAGGACACTTTTATATGTATTTTACGCTTCAAAAATTTTTATGTTTAGGCATAGTTTTCATTAAGGCATACACTTATGAAATTTTAAAGCTTTAAAGTTACTTCTGCTAAAACTCATCTCACTATAAAGTATAAGTGTTTCATGGGCCCGCAGGGCCGGTTAGTTATATTTGATGCGGGCCACGGGTCATTTTAGCATTTTAATAAACAAAAATTTTTCAAACCTATAATTGAGAGTTCAAATCATAGATTTCATACATTGCGTTATAAAGTTTTGGCCCAATCAGTATGTAATGGGTTAATGTTTGGCAATATATATCTTCAATACAATACTTTTTTGCAATTTATTATTTAACAAGAAGTGAACAAACTTTAAGCTTAAATGGGATTAAATATAAATAAATGACAAACAAATTTAAGCCCCAACTTAAGTATAATACTTATTTCTATATTATATAAATGTTAATTTCATATATTCTAAAAATAATAACATATATTTTATTGTTTTTCATAGATTAATATTATTTTAACAATTTTTCAATTGATTGTAAGTTTTAATATATTTTATTTATTTTTATTAATCATTTATTGTCTAAAAAATAGACTGAATTAGAAGGACCCGCGGGTTGCTTTGAAACACCTATACTATAATGGTTTGTCCCATAATATCATGTGAAGAGAGTCAAAGAACATTTTAAGAAACCTGTTAAGAAATATATTTTTATTTCTTTTCAGGTCTGCCAAAGTTATCGATCATTAATGTAGGTTTTGATGTCAAGTTTAATAATAAAACACTTTCTAATATATAATACTGTTTGGGCAAATTGATGGATATTTAGTTTGTATTTTTTGCACTCAGACTACACTGTTTTGCTAACACTAATGTTGCCTTAAGTTTATATGAATTAAAATTCTTTATTATTGTATGCGTAGTGACATTGTGGCTATAAAATGAACACTGGTCTAAATTGAAAAAAATACATATAATTGTAAACCTGTTAATGCACTTAAAATTCAGGTATAACTTTTGAATGCTATCAATAATATTAGTATTGTTAAAAATACACTCTAATTAAAGATATTTTTACCTATGACTTATGTGTAAAAAACATTTTATTGACCAAATATAAATTTCATGTTTTAATATTTTTTACTTTAAAATCATTACATTATAAAAACTGAATTTTAAATATTTTCAAAAGAAAAGAAATTTTAAAATTAAGTTGACTTACATTTTAGGAAATCTAATGACAAAATTCGATCAAATTCTAGAGTTTTATAAACAATTAAAAATACAAAAAAGTTGTTTTATCAAAAAATAAATAAAGTTTAAGAATTTATTTCAGTTGTTATTTAATGTTTTAGTTTGTTATTAACAGTATTTTAAGGAAACTTATGTCTAAACTTTCCTGTTAATTGCTAATTAATAGGTTCCCTCTTTGATGAAACAAATGAGTGTTCCCGTCAATGACATACTCTTAATATGAAGAATATGAACATTCATTAAAAGTTTGCTAAGAAAAACTGATAAACAAATGACAATCGCAAAGATTTAATTCTCAAAAATCTAAGGACATTTGTAAATACTGTAACCCTCTGAGAATGAGTACAGTCTCAATTCTATCTAAATTGAGTCAGACATATAATAGGTAATAATCGAAATCCGTATGAAAATTTATTGTATCCCTTGAGTTAATGGAATTCAAGCAGATGAATAATAATATAATAAATGATTACCTGAATATTACATTTCTCATTCCCTATGCATATAATTCTTGTTAAATATAATTCAACACAATTTTAGTTCGTTTAACTTGCAATGAAATAAAAATACCTGTATTAATAAATTTAAGTTATATTATTTATATGACTTGATATTGAAAATAGATCTTGAATTAGGTAAACAAGTCATTGGAAAGAGGAGGAGATTTATCCTTAATATATAGTGTCTTATAATGGGTTTATTTAGTAATTAGAGTGAATTAACATCATAAAGCCATTACTATAAGCCATAAGTACAGGTCTAGTCATGAAAGTTACCTTGAATACCAACTTTTTCTCATTGAATCTTCTGTGCCAGCTCTTATAGTCTAGTGTTACAGTGCATAAGAGGTTTGATAAGATAGAAATGATGTCTAAATTAAGAGAGTTTTTCAAAATTACTTTTATGTTTGTGTTTCGATTAGTAATTCGAAGCTATACATACATAACTTTACCGATTTATTATCTGATACAAAAACCGCGTAAAAAGTTAGTATCAGCTACATATCAAAGGTCAAGACAATTAGATCCAAATGATCCCTACTCTCCGTGGGAACGTTTGGGAGAAACAAAGTTTCATGTGTTGACAACTGCAGGTAATTCTGTGGCAGAAGTAATTTCTATGGCCAGAAATTTGTATCCATCTGATAAACCAGCTTTGGGTTACAGAAAAATAATTGAAGAAAAGATAGTCACTGATCAAATTGGAAAAGCTGTTAGAGTTGATGGGAAAGTGTTGCGTAAGTTTAGGTTAAGTGATTACCAGTGGATGACTTACGGAGAAACGTTTCAAAGAATCGATTATATTGCTAAAGGATTAATAGTAAATGGATTTAAACGTCGCGATCGTATTATTGTGTTAGCCGAGACCTGTGTCGATAATCTTATTTTCACATATTCAATGTTCATATCCGGTGCAGTCATTGTTACTGTATTTGCCAATCTTGGAGATGAAGGTAGAAGTATTAGAATTTTTAATTAATTTTCATTTCAATATTTAAAATAATAAAAACAAAAAAAATCCGCAAAAATACTAAAATATTTGGAGGCGCTATGGCTTCGACTCGTGATCGAAGGGTTGTGAGTTCGAACCCCAGTTGCTACTATTTTCTCTGCAATATGTTAGACACATATTCATTATTTTATAATAACCCTATGGCCCGACGCGTTGGCCCACTCACTGGTTTTCAAGATGGACTTCAGTGAGATCTCCTCTCATTAGGGAGTTGGCTCATGAAAACCTTTTTTACTAAAATATTAAATGGAAATAAAAAGTAATACTCTGATTATTTGAGTCATAATTAATGCCAAAATAGGAGAATAAAAAATTTTTGATTTTCAAATCAATGAACGATTAAATTTGATCTGTAATAAGTGATTAATTATTTTCAGGAATCATTCATGCAATCAATGAGACAGATTCAGCCATCATTTACACAACATATGATCTATTGTCACGTGTATCATATCTGGTCAAAAGTTGTCCCCAATTGTCTACAGTTATTTACGTTGACTCTCAAATAGCATCAAACGATAACCACTATAAAAGTGATTTCAATCAAAATATAAATCTTTTGTCAATTTCTAAATTGATTAGTGATGGAAAACAAGCTGATGCGGACTTGAAAGGCATTCCTTTAGGTGCAGATGAGGTTCAAATGATAAGTTACACGTCTGGCACTACCGGTCAACCAAAAGGAGTTGTATTGACTTCTTCACAAATAGTTGAGGCGGGAAGAAGTGTTGGCCCATCGGTGGAGAAGTTTATCGAAGACTCTGAAAATCACACTTATATCGCATATTTGCCACAATCACATTCATTGGAGGCATCCATTGAAATGTATGCTTTTTTGGGCGGATGCAGAGTAGGTTTCGCCACACCATTCACTCTGAATGAATCGGCGCCCGGTTTGGCAGACGGAGAAATATGTGACATCAAACTTCTTAAGCCAACAATTATGATAAATGTTCCGCTTGTGTTGGACAGAATGCGAAAAGAAATATTTCATAAACTGAAAGCTCGTTCTTTTATTTCTGTTGATATTTTCAGTTATCTGATTGACTATAAAACACATTGGACTCTAAAAGGTATTCAATAATGTAAATAAAGTTGAATTCATTTTATTGATTATACAATATTCCTCTTTTAAAGGCTATAAAACTCCGATTGTGAATAAGTTGCTTTGCACAAAAGTGAGAGAACAATTTGGTGGTAAATTAGAGCATATGGTGGTCGGCGGAGCACCACTTTCAAGCGATACACAAAAATTAATTAAAGCAGCACTGAATGTAACTCTCGTTCAAGGGTTTGGAGCGACTGAAACATTCGGTATTAGTCAGAATTTATATATATTAAAGTTTCGAAATAAATTATAGATAGCTTTTAAATATTATAGGAGCTGTTCTATGTATGGATGATAACGATCTGTCTTTTGGGAGATGTGGAGCACCATTAAGTGGTATACAAATTAAGTTAAAAGATTGGAGTGAAGGCGGATATAAAGTGACTGATAAACCAAATCCAAGGGGAGAACTCATTGTCGGCGGTTTTGGTGTTGCAAATGGTTATTATAATAATCAGGAATTAACTGACGAATCATTTATTTCTGACGATAACGGCATGCGATGGTTCAGTACTGGAGATATTGGAGAAGTCTTTCCGGACGGGACCTTCAAAATAGTTGATCGTAAAAAAGATTTAATAAAGTTAGCGAATGGCGAATACTTCTCTTTAGGAAAAGTAAGTTTTAAGAGTTAACTCATTAATAAACTCAATGAAATCATTAATTGTGAGAAAATTATAACTCACATGACTAGATTGTAGAGATATGTGATTTGACTAAAATGTGAGTTTTTCATTAACAGATTGAATCTTCTCTTAAAAGTTGTCCGTATGTCGACAATATCTGTGTTATCGGCAACTCGTTTGTCAACTTTTTGATCGCTTTAGTGATTCCTAATCTAAAATCCCTAAAAATGTTATCCATAGATATGAAATTATCAGACTTGTCATTAAAAGATTTATGTGCTAACAATGATGTCATAAATATAATACACAACTCCATTATTGAGACGGGTTTACAACAAAAATTGAATCGTAAAGAAATACCTACAAAAATCAGCATTTGTCACAACGAGTGGACACCAGATAATGGTATGCTAACTGCTGCCATGAAACTAAAGAGGAATAATATCATGATTGGATACGAAGAAGAGATTAACAAAATGCTTAATTGATTTTTATGAAAATAATTTATTTATCAATTATATTATTTTGTAAATATTGAATAATTTATTTATGCATTAATACATTTATTTATACATTTATTGTTTACCGAAATTGAATTTTTCTTATTTCTTATCTATTTATAGAGTATTACATAAACCGGTATTTTACCATAGCTTAAAATAAACAAATATAGGGTTTAAAACAGCTTTTTCTCCTCGAATGCTAATTCATTAATTAAAATATAAGGTTAACTGAACAAAAACAGTAACTTTCAATTTAAGATATAAGCTCTAGCCTTCAATAAATTATTTATGGACTCTAATTTGATTAAAATAATTTATAAAAACTTGGATTTGAAAACAGAATATTACAAATATAATTTTATATCTTTAAATTTAACTAAAATTAAGAATTATTTTATAAATTTATAAAATAACAACATGTGTTGTTCAAATTACCCACTCCCCATTAAAGAATGCGCATTAATTTCTTATACCCCCCTTTTAGATACATGCACGTTTGTGGCTATTCCTCCCCCCCCCCCCCAATATAAAGTACAATTTATAGAGGTACAATTGATGCTGCATTTTTATTGATTTGCAATTCTTACGATCATTAGTATAGATAATTGCAGATTAACTTTGCATTAATTCAAAAAATTTTATTTATGTTTGAATGAAATCAGTTTTTTTAAAATTCAAAACTCAATTCATTTACTTAATTGATGCGTTTTTCTTTATTTAAAAAAATATACTTATAATTAAATTGTTGATTTGTATTTATTACTCTTTTGAAAAAATAATTTTTTTGCAAACCCCTTTCATTTTTAATCATAACTGATAGTAATTCTTGACTAATAAGTCTTCAATTTAAGACTTATAGAAGTTTAAGATTAAAAATCAGATAAACCTTTTTTTACTCTCTTTATATTAAAGTTATAGACAAATCAAAAACCTCATTGATTTAACTTTATGTTTGAAAAATACAGGAAAATATATTTATCAGAAAAATTAATGAATCACTAATTAAAATATTATCTACAATACAACTTGAATTTTAATTCTAATTTGTAATCCTTTATTGCCATAAAATATAACTAATAAAATCTCATCTAAGAAATGAATTATGAGAACACATATAGAGATATTCTGCAATCGCAGTGTATAAATCAAAATCTCTGTGTATTTCTGTTACTCACACACACCTTCATTTGGTAAAACTAAACCTTAATTATCAGATAAAATCTTAAAAGTGAAAACGATAATAAGCACAACTATAGCCAGCGGTATGGTTTAAAAAGGTTAAAACTAAAGAAGGTTCTCTTTGTATCATAAATAACGGTAATTAAACGTGCTTTTAGTTCTCAAAAACTTTATTTTGGTTTAGATTTTAAGCAGCACTAATACTAACCAAACATGAATCGTAAATATGATTTAAGTATTATTTTTTAAGAAATCACTTTAAATCAGAACAAGATTATTGGTGTCAATAAAATGGGTTATTACCAATTACTCATAAAAAGATGTTGAAGTTCGGTTACTACATATTGATGGACCTTTCCATGGATACCTTACTCACTTATGACTAAATAATAACTTTTTTTATTATAAAAATCACTTCTTATAATTCTGTACAAACTTATTAAACATTTTTTTAAATATATTTATATTAATTTTAAAATATAATATATATATATATAGAGAGAGAGAGAGAGAGAGAGAGAGAGAGAATATAAG
>JAQGCH010003621.1:0-10270 GCA_034699485.1 Nanhermannia elegantula | reverse complement strand
CTTATATTATGAGTTTTAGTACTTATGTCCCTTACGAACCTTATGCCCTTCGTTAGTTATGAACTTTAAATATATTATTAATTAATGTATTTAATTTAATATATTCTATAACAGTCTTAACGACTAAAACTACTTCTTCAATTTACAATTAACTTAAAATTCAAAATTCGTGTGGGGTTAAGGGTATGGGTTAAGGGTATGGCCTCCTTAACGCAATAGTTGGTTACGTCTGTGATTATATACAGAAACTTATAGAAAGTGTTTTTAAACATAAAAATGTAAGACAAAAAACTATACAAATATAATTAATTCTCATTAATAATTAATTAGTAAGTAAACGATTAATAATTTGTGAACAAAAGTACAGATAAGTTAATGAAAGCTATAGTTATATGAAACCCAAATATACCAAATATTAAGTTACTGTGACTTTGAGGGAAGTTTTGCTACGGGCTCTTCAGGCTCAAAAGTATGAGTTCGAGCCTGGGCTCAGTTCGAGCCTGGGCTCAGTCTGAGCCTATTAGGCAGCTTTACTAACGACTTTGTATTAAACAAGTAATTTGAGGTAATGATGTGGTTAAACTTCATTAAAAATTAACACATATATTATTTTTCTTTCTTTCTTACTTTACTAGAATCTCACATAAAAAGTAAATACTCAATAATTGCTTTCAATACTTAATACACAATTAGTCGATAGGAAAATAAGTTATCTTATCATTTTCACTATAAATATGTGATGGATTGAGATAAGATTGATAAATGGTTTTATGAGAATGATTATTCATTATTTTATATAACATAAAATCTATCAAAATCTAACACTATTTTAATGTCATGAACAGTAAATAAGTTTTATAACAATTTCTTGTTTCAAGTATTGTTTGCAATAATTAAATACCAGTTAAGGTTTAATTGGTTTCACTAATGAGACTTTGGGATTCAATTTTTTATCTTTTAAATAAATAAATAAAATTCCTTTCTTATGTGAAAATTCAAATAAGATGATTGATTACATTTCGTTGAAATACAAATACTTTATGTTATACTATACTGTATAATAAACACAAAATCTAAGGCTTTAAGATTTGTGTGATTGATATCATATATGTGGTCCTCTTTCGGTTTGACTTTTTTTATGAATTGTCGTAAATCATAATGTGAAACATGTGATAAAAGGCTTCGGTCATTTTGCATCCAAAATGTGCGCTTTGTATTAACAGAGTATTAATTTTGCATTCAATTTGTAGATTATATTTAAAATTCATAAGTAATTGAGTTTAGAAAAGAATAAATTCATTGAAAAAGTGATCTGATTTTGACGGCACCGAAAGATTTAAAATATGACTGTTTATGAATAAGAAGACAAATAAATAAAACTTTTTTTTCATGGATTGAGATCATTTGAGTTGTGGATTCAAAAAACTTATTGAACTGTAACTATTTCTTACATTCATAAAAAAGAGATTTTCCGATGAAATTTTGACATCAATATAATGCAAACGACTTGTACTAAAAACTCTTCTGCAATAAAACAAACAAAATGTAACTAATCTTTGGGCCCACTATTTGAAAACACTTTTCCAGAATAAATCAATAAAATATTAAAATCCTAAAGTCATAGATAAAACTAGTTATGAAAACAATGTTTATACAGTAATTTTTGAATAATTAATGAGCTTTTGATTGATTCAATTATAATAACTTATTAAACACAATGTTGTGTGTAATGCAAAATAAGTCCCAAAATTCTCTCTGAGCTAACAATGTCTATGATTATCGATTTTGAAACTTTGAATAGATGTTTGAATTACATTTAAACTCAAGTCAAGTCATACATTCCGGGCTTAAGTTTGATTTGATTTAATACACCACAAGTCATGGTTTAATGTATTTTGTTGAATAAGAACTTGATTTAATTATTTGATATAAATGAGTGTATTTGTGAGATTAAATGCCATTCAATTACTTAAAGCCTATTTTATGTCTGATATATATCAATATTTGTGAACACCAACAATACTATACAGCAGCGATTTTCAACCCTTTGATACGCGTTCTACTTGAGGGTACGCGAGAAGGCATTAATTGAACCGATTTCCATAAGAAGGGCCTATGAGTATAGCACTTTGTATATACTGATAGGCCCTTCTTATGGAAATCGGTTTAATTGGTACGTTTAATATTTTAAGAAAAAATTGAATTACGATCATTTAATTTAAATTCCCGGGGAATAGAAGCAGTTTTATCCATATTATGAGTCAATCTTAAGATACCATTAACATTAAGAAATTGTTTGCTGTTATTTTGACGGTTTTGTTAAGGAAAGCATGAAATGAAGCAAATTTCTAGTCTTAGAACTTTTGATTATTAAGTTTATAATATTAAGTATAATTAAGTTTATGATAAAGCAGATGAAAATATTTGAACGCTGAGACTCAACCCATTATTTGCTGATAAGCTGATGATACGCAAAGAGTCAGTTGAGAGGTTTAGTGGTACGGATACCATAAAGTGGAGTTACAGTAACTTTACATGGAATGGAACTTCAGTTGAAATATACATTACTTGATAAATATAAATCGAAAGATACATCAACTTTAACAAAACAGGAAATATAAGTTTGTTGTCATTTTGAGCTTATTTTAGATCTTGGAATCAGTGCTATTCATCTTAATAAGGGATCAATTAATTCTATGAAAACAAAGCTCATGTCAAGAGAATGGCTGAATATATCCTTAACTTTATTCAGTCATTAATAAGTATTATCTAATGATAGAATGCTAATGAAATCACATATATTCAGTCAGATATAAGCTTTCAAAGCAATACTTTACAAGAATAAGAATGCATTAATTCAAACATTTAACTCAACTTAATTGCAATGCTAGTGATTGCTAATAACTCATTATAGTATTTTCATTATATATGCAGTTAATCAAAAAGTAAACTTTCCATTTAATCTTTACAATAGAGCTTTTAGGCTATAATTTGTATTTAATATAAGAGTTTTATATTTATGGTTTATTTCATACATGCGATCAAAGAATAGCTATAATTGAATTAAGTATTGTATCAAAAGAAGTCAAAACTTTTAAGTTTTGTGTCCAAATAGTATTGACAAAAAAGTTATAGATTTTTTTCTTACCGATTCTTATAATTGATGGCAATGCTAACACATAACCAAATAACTGATGGAGAATAAGTTGAATGAGTAGATGATAGATGTTTAAGACAAGCATCTGTGTGATGAGAATTAATTATTGTTTAAGTTGAATGAATGCTAAAGTGTTGAGACCAATGAGCAACTTATGCACAAAACTGACTTTGGTCTCATAAGATCGTCGCCTTCGGCCATATCAGTGTTGAGAACTTCATCTTAATATTTATTATAATGTTTGTAAGCATTCACCCAAAGCTTTCAAACTCTCATATGAATTGAAGTGAATGTGTGCAGACCTCAACTGCGACTTCACTCTTGTCCAACACTAATAGTTATGTAACTCTATGAGAATCAGAGCACGCATTGGTAAAAGACCATCGAATGCAAGCTTTAAAGTGAAATCTCTTATCCTTTATTCTTCAAGCGGTAACCCATAGCAACCGCTTCTTTCTTCATCATCAGTGGTGTCATCCGTGCCCTTATAGTAATAAAGTTTGACCTCAAATGAATCAAATAGAGAAATAATAATTTGAAACAAGCAATCAAAACAAGATTTGATGCCAACATTATTTTTTATATTGAAAATGCAAATCCTGTATAAAGAAAATAAATTTTTAATTATATTTCTAAATAACTTTATTGGGCACTAATTAGTTTGCATAACTTTTATGTGTTTTATGCGCACAGCACATATATTTTGAATAAACCTAATAATGTTTTGTGTAATCTCTGTTACTGTCACTTTTCATTAATCATTAAAAGTTTGAGTAAAGTATTAAATCTTATATGACTGGCATTAAAAATAACAATCCATTTATGTTTAGAGTGAGCTCTGCTTCAAACACAATGCTATGCGTATCAGATCTTATGCTACTCTGTTGTGAAAAATTATATAACAAATGAACTTCACATGAATTTTTAGTTTTGTTTGACTAAAACTTTGTGTTCTCTGCACTTATTCAGCCATTTATAGTAAACAATATTCTCTGCAATTATTGTGTTCATTATAATTGATGGGAAGCTTTGAAAATAAGGTCTGACGTATATTTCATAGACTCCTGTCTTTAAATTGCAATAATAAATGATTCAAAAGCTAAAGAAAGTTAATTCAGGATAAACTCAACTGCACTGTAAAAAAGAAATTTTATTATAGATCATAACATACAAGTATACGATATACGGGTATACGGCTAGTCTATAAGTAAAACTTTATTAAATAAATAATTAGGTACCCAACTCACCATCGATCAGTCTATCTATAAGATGGACAGCCAATAGTCAAATACAGAATTTTAATTAAACAAAGTTCACTCACTTTCTCTTTGAATAAGTTTGACTTAAGTAAAGCTCAAAAAAGTGAAATATTATATTTATTTTTTCTTTTCATCAAAATTAATATAAATATGAGCACAGGTTGTATTCCAAGGCATGGAATATGGTTTCGAGACCTTTCATGTTCTTTTCAGTGATTCAAAGCTATCTCGAAAGAGGAAACCTTTTGGCAAAAGTACAGAGTATTATATTTGCTTTGAGTCCAACAAATTTGAAACTAAATACAATTTCATAATACTAACTGCTATTATATTTAACTATGTTTTTACGTCTTTGTTTCTATTTGTTTCGACTATTTATTAATTGTTTGCTTAAAATCAATTCTATGGTTCATAAGATAAATGTTTCACAAATTAATATTAATACTAAAATTGTTATTACAAGAAATTGTCCTAAAGAACAATATTTATTTTACTTGTTATTTGTTTATTACTTTATGGACACACAAAGAGAAATATAAAATTATTATAAGTAAAAAATTTATAGCATTTTTAAATTACTGTTAAATCAATTTATTTGAAGTTAAGAAAATTTTTCAAATTATTGAAGGAATGCTTTAAACAAAAGTTATAATAACCATGAATTCTATAAAATACTTAAAATAAAACTCAAAATTTAGATCATATTCAAGAATCAGTGAAAAACAGATACAAATTCATATTTTTATTCATATTTTTGATATTTTATTAATAAAATTCGTCAAAAGATTTAAAATTCATTAAATGAATCATAATTTCAAATGTTCATAATGTAAAACAAATTTCTGAACTATAGGTTTTGTAAAGAATATTATCTGTATTATTTAAATTTTCAAAAATAAAAGACTTTTATACCAGTATTTCTTAACAAAACTCTAAACGATTTTTAATAATAATTGAGTTAAAGGAATAGCGAAACCTTTTTTGAAAAGATAAAGCATAAAAAACTTGAATATAAATTACTTCAGCAAAAGAACCGCACAGAATACAGTGGCGTAACCAGAAAATTTTGAGTGATGGGGCATAAAATTAAAGAAATATTTAATGAATAAATTATTAATAAATTGCTCACTTATTTGAGTTATAGACTAGAAGCACCGGCACTTTGTGCCGAAAATAAAACTTCTGTTTATATCCCGTAGAATTATTATTTGATTAAAATTGAAAAATTATGTTTAAATTAAATAGAATACAGTCAATAAACAAAAGCGCTTTACGTTTTAGTGCTATATACAGTGTAGAGCAACGCCTTTCAAACTGGGGGCCATGGAATAAAAGAAATTAACATTAGCTTCTATGGAAAGGGGATTTTATTTTACATTGAAATTCGCTCTAATGGGGCCACAGAACAAAAAAGTTTGAAAGCCAATGGTGTAGAGCAACGCTTCTCAAACTTGGTTTTACGGATCAAAATGACCCGCGGACCGAAAAAATTTAACATTATGGTCTATGAGACCACGTGATTTTTAAGTGTAAATGATCCACGAGGCTAAAATGTTTGAGAACACCATAGTGTAGGGCACATGCATAGGCAATAGCTATATAGCACGAGTCAGTGACAAATACAGCACATGTTTTATGTTTGAGTGCTAAGCCTTGAAAGTGTGACATACAGTACATCATCATTCTATTCGTTTAATAGTATAGATAGATATCCATTCAATATTTGGCAAACAATTGTCGATTAAAAGCATTTCCAGTAAATTAAAGTAAAAGAATAAAATTAAACAAAACTTTCATTTGAGTTCATAGGACACCTGCCCCTCGACCCTTATGCTAGTTATGCCACTGAAAAAATATACTAAGTTAGAACATAGCGGTTCGTAAAACTTGAATTATTCATTGAAACCGATTTCATTATTGATGAACGAATGCTTTGCATTTTAAATAAGAATTGTTTACAAAATCGAATTAATCATTTGAAAGTCTAATGCTTTCACATTATAGGATCCCAAATGATTCACAACTCTCTCAGACACTTTAGTGTTGTTTTACTATTTTCTCTACTATTAGCAAAAATAAATGGCTATAAGTTAAGCAATTTATAGATTCTCTGTTAATAACAAATAGGATATGAAATCAGTAGGAAATGCTTATCTATACCGACAATTATTTGATTTGTAAAATTATAGTATTTTGTTAAATAACATAAATTTATAACTATTTATCAATTCGATGACAAGATTTCATTACATTTGAAAACTCAATTACAATATAATCTACGTTTAAATTAATTTGTTTCAGTTCAAGTTTCAAGTATTTATTTGTTATATATTAGGGTTTCTGTAATTTAAATGTTTTCCAAATTATGGTTTTTGAAAACACTTTAAATTATTTTTGTGTTTAATTCAATTTTATAAGAATTTTACTGACATTTATATAAAATTCTTGTTATTAATTAACAAATCATTAATAGCGACAAAAGGAATATATTTTTAACTCTAAATATATTTACAATAAACAGATCACAAAAGAAGTGACTATTATTTTAGTGTAAAGAATATTAAATATAAACCATAAGTTGTGTCCTAACTATGAATAAGTCATCAAATTATGGATCAGTTAAATATTTGCCGATATATATCGTGTCTTCAGTTGTATTTTCAATAATTTTCATAACAATTGCTTCGTTTTGTGTTTGGAAAAAGTTTAGCCCAAAAGGAAAACAAAAAAGTTATTTGAGTCAGAATTCATCAAATTATACCTCAAATACTGATAAGGATGAATGTCAACCCGTTATTAATAGTAATAGTTTTATGAGTGAATCAGTTTTAGAGTCTTCAAAAACTTCGAGTCTTTCTTCAAAAGCAGAACCACAAGAGTCAACACCACTGAGACATGATTTGAACAATTCATTGATTCGCTCTCCAGTCATAATGAATTACAGTGAGGAAGACATATATGATGTGCCGCCGGCAAGAATGTCACCTAATGTTGTGCCTAATGATCAAAGTGTTTCTCGTTATTCTGATTCTGAACCTATTTATGATTGTCCGCGAAAATAAACTAAAACTAAATTATTATTATAATTACCTGTTTATTATCAATTTAATCATTAAATAATGTATCAAAATGTTTGTTAAATAAATGTTGTGAGAGAACCGTCTCATACCATAACTAAAGTTCCATTAATTTATTTTTATACTGTTTTCTATGTATTAATTCTATGTATCGTTTGCATTAAGTTTAGAATCAGTTAAGAGTTCTGATACTCTATTAAATTAAGATTTTAGAAAAAGTGCCAAAAAGTTATTGAATTAAATACTTTTATTAGTATTAATAGAAATAAAATACAACAAAAGTTATAATGTTTTTTAGAAAAACAAAAATTATAATAGACTTAAAACGCGTTTAATTATTTTCAATATATATTGTAATTAGCGTTTTAAAACTCCCGCTTCTTTGAAATAAACTTCTGGTGACGTCCACTCCGGAGTTGAAGTCATTTACTCCTTAAGACTCGCAAAAAATACAACAATTTTTTACCAAAAATTATCACTTATTTGAATAAAGTCAATACTTTTAGCGATTTTTTAGACTCAAATCAATACTATTATGGAGTTTTGGCTCTCTATCGCTAAAATGAGACTTTTTTTAATGTCAGACACTCGAGAGGAATAGCTTAAGGAAATCCTGAAAATCAAGACCAATGGAAACTCATTGGTTTTCTGAGACATTATTTTGGACAAAATCAATTTCCCACCAATTTTTTTATTGTTTTTCAAAAAAATGCGATGGCGAGAAAACTCATCGCTTTTCTAAGACAATTTTTTTATAACAAATGGGTTTTCGTAACAAAATATTTTTAAAAATTCTCATAAGGAGTCAGACATGGAGTTTATATTTTTGAAAAACCCAAATAATTGTTTATTTATAGGACTGCTTTTATTGCGTTAAAAGGTGTGTCAGACCGATAGGGATATCATAGTAAAAACCGCATCTCATAATCTGTTACCGTTTGAGAGGTATAAAAATTTGTGCAAAAAATGAGTCGTATGACGCCCTATAATAAGGTCCAAAAACTTCGGCGTAACTCCCAAAGAGTTTATGGAGTACTCCCAAATGTTTTTGGCGCTTTAAAATGTTACAATATTATTATGTTTTGTATTAATTATTATTCATTTATAATAGAAAATGAAAATAAATGCAAAAAACATTAATAAAATTTTAGCAAATCATTAAAATCTTTAAATGAATGGCATTAAAGACAATACAAATATAACTCAATTTAAGTATTAATACAAACTATAATAGAGTACAAACTCTTCATACATCAGTGGATGTATTACTGCCTCAATCACTGTCGGAAATTAAATAATTTGTATCGGTATTAATATTTCCGAACCAATCAGTGAATTGAGTTTTGGGTTTACTTAAAGCGGGTTTTATTAGTTCTTCAATTGTTTTACGCGTTATATTCACTCTTGTTTTCAATTTAATTGATTTGATTTGTGGACAATTCGTAATCAAATCACAAACATTTGAGTCTGTGATATGCGGAAAATCAGAGCAAATAAAGTGAATAATAAAAGTCTATATTTCTCGAAGTCTTGACATTGAATTGAATGCATTGTCTGTTAATTTACTTTTAGTCCTAATATTTAAATATTTAAGTGAAGGTAAATATATGTCAATGTCTTCAAAGAAATTGTCAGTTATTTTATTATATCTTAACTTGAAATGAGTTAAGTTTATGCACTCTTTCAGTGATTTACTCACTATTTCATTAATATGTCATTCGTTAAGTATTTTTTGTCAAATAAATACTCAAATACTTGAAATGTTTGTAATCAGAAATACAGTTAAATAAATGGTAAATAAATGGTAAACAAGACTTCAATTTCTATGTGTTATACAAATCTCAAAACACTTTAATTGTTTGCATTCAATGCGAATGTCTTTCAAATAATTATCAAATGATTTATCGTTTTCTTCACTCGAATGTAAGTTTAGTTTCAATTCTTCCAAACTTTTTAAGTTCAAAATCTGTTTCATTAAAACTTTAACAGAGTTTTGATTGAGTTTTCATTGAATTCATGAGAAACACAATTTCCACACATTTTAGAAAATTTCCAAAATTTTTGGCAAATATTTGAATGCCTTCGATATGATTATAAAAGAGACTCATTTTCTTGAGTTTTGGTACAAATGAAGAGTTATTCCCAACAAATAGAAACCATTTTGTCATCATTTGAACCAAATTCAGACAAAATTTCAAAAGAGTTTTATATTTTTCATAATATTCACTGATATAAAAGTGAATTATTTGTAATTTTTGTCCACATTGTTGCCAGAATTGTCTCAAACTTTCTTCACTTAAGTCTTGAAATTGATCTTAATTTATGTGAAATCATTACAATATTTAGTAATTAATTGCAAAACAGATTCACTGTTAGACTCATTCAAAAAACTTTTAATAATTCATTCATTAATAAATTTATTTTTTAACAAACTTTCAAATGATTTTAAATCTATTTTTTCGATAATAAATGTTTTTGTGCTCAACAATCAGTTTATTTAAAGTGCTATTTATTTGAATACAATTAAAATAATTAAAACAATTAATTACTAAAACGTATTGTTTATCAAAACCTATTTTGTCCTCAAATGAGAGAAAACTTAATAACAATTCACACAAATCATCACAAACTCTATCACTAAATAATTCTCTTCTGTACTCATAATCACTGTTATTATTAACCATTAATTCACTCATTTTTAACATTTATTTATTATAATAATTATTAATAAACAGTTATTTAGTTAAACAATAATTAATTAGTAATAAAATTGTGAT
>JAQGCH010003620.1:0-10272 GCA_034699485.1 Nanhermannia elegantula | reverse complement strand
TCCTATTTATCAGTTTAACATACTATAGCATTATTTTAGTATAGAAACTAGTGGCACATTATCTAAGCTATTGACGCAAATCTACTTTAATATTTTATATTAAAATAGAAAACTAATACATTGAGACCCTATTTTAGCAACTTGTCTGCGCTTCAGTTACTTTTAGCTAAAATTTTTTTGTTAATATCTGAATATTTCTCTTAAACTGTCTGATTAATGATAGTACAGTAGTATTATAATTAATTATATTACTTTGGATTTTGTTCATTATTTTATTGATAAATTTTTGTCATAAGTTAGTTCTGAATTTATATAAATGTTAAAATCAATTTAATGGCAATGCTTTTGTTATAAAGCTGGTTAACAAAATCGAGGTCTAACTGTACTCATTTATTTAATAACTTCACTTAATCTCAATAAACACTTAAACAAAATTACTGACTGTTTATAACTATAGTTTATTATGAAGAATAATGAAATCACTTGGTTTAACACTATAAAAATTGTATTTATTCTTATATCACGAGTTTGTATAAAAAAATATTATTGCAAATTATTATATCTGTAAAAGTATCCCTTTTCCGTTTATTGAACGGGCTCTCACTCTAGTGTCATATGATATGAGTTTAGGCTTTGTGGACATTCAAATATGTCATCCACGCAACCTTGAGGCTAAACCTCCATCCCCTTCACTGAGCCTATGCATCATTAGTTATTATACAGTAATTTAAAATAAGTTATTATTTAAAATTTTCTAATGTTACGCATTTTTAAGATATTTTTATATTTACAAAACTTACCTCAATATGACATCAAGCCATCAGTATATTAGCTGCCAAAAAAAGTGTTCCAAATTCTGTGGCCATCTATTTGAGCTTTCATTTTTATAATTATCAATACTTTATAAGCATTTTACTGTTGATTAAATATCTTTAATGTTACACATGATATACAATGAACAAATTATCTTTTCTATTGTTTAAATAAAAAATTTTAACCTAACCTTAATACTAACCTAACCATAGCCGTAACTAGGGGTGGGCAAAGGGCGATATAGCCCGTCAGAAATATTCCTGAATTTAATTGTAAGTCTACAGAAATTTTAAAAAATTGACGTATTTTGAAATTTTCCTATGTATAGCCGCCCAACCAAAAATTTCTAGTTACGGCGCTTAACCTAACCTAACCAATTCTCATTGAATAAAACCTTTCAGGAAATGTTTAATGATTTTTAATTAACATTTTAACTTTTATTAGATTTTTAAATATTTATAATTGAAAGCTAAATGTTATTTTTCAAATTTTTCATACAAATGTTAAACTCAGATAAAATATACGTCACACATATTTTTATTAAATAAAATTTTAAAATAAATACAAACATATATATAATTTTTAATTTACAAAAACTTAACAATAAGTTACACAACTCTTTTAATTTTAAGAAAATATATTTTCGAAAAATCTAATCGGAATCTTAAATAAAACAATTGTTTCTTTTATACAGATTATAGTAAAGTAGACTTTCCTCTAAGTTGAAGTCCAATAAATAATATTAAATAATGCAAAACACAGTGGGAACAAAAAACGACATTTACGGTCGATATCATTAGCCAGTACTTGAGGACAATTATTCTTTAAAACATTTTTAAATGGATTAAAGGCAAAGAGTTTACTTTTGCTGCATTTGCTTAAACTAGATTTTTGAGTCCTCTGTTCACTAAGTCTTCGCAAATTATCAGCCAAATTACCAACTGATAGATAATCGTGTTTTGAATCACAAATAACGGAATTCAATTCCTGTTTTTCCTATTAATTATTGATAATCAGCGTTAAGGCAAATCTTAAAGTTTATAAATTCAATATTTTTATGTAAAATACCGGAACATCAACATATGTCGAAACAGTTATTAAAGGATCAGTTGATGAGGCAATAGATGTCAATGACAGTGCGGATAAGTCTCTCTGCAAAGGTTTGACCTTTTGTTTGCGGTTTTTCTCAGCCCTGTATATGAAGCTAACAGTTGTGAACTCTATCAGAGACGCGAAAACAAAACATATGCAAAATGCTATCCATATGTCCAACGAATGAATATATGAAACTTTAGGCAGTTTTTCTCGCGAAGACACAGAACTTGTCACCAAAGTCAACATTGTTGTCATGCCTTAAAAATTGATTTTTTAAGTTAGAAATAAATAACACTCAATGACGTTTAGGTAACAGTGAATGAAATTAAGGAAATTTATTTTTTATTTGACATCTATAATAAACACAAATTCTATTAGAATTTAAGTTCATTATAACTGGACTTATCATTCATGTTAACAATGTATCAAATTTAAGAATATTATCTTAGTTGTTCACTAATGTCAGAAATTCCTTATATAAGACTTCATTATTACTATAGTCTTATAGCAAATATAGTAAAATAGTTATTGGTTTTAAAATATTTGATGTAAACATTGATTTTTAAATATAATCTGTAATGTCTTACCCAATGTAACCCTCGCGGGAGCGCATGATATCTCAATCCAGAATGAGAGCCAAGAGATCATTACAAAGAGAGCTGAGGGCAGGTATATCTCTAACAGAAAGTGATACCACTCTCGCTTCAGATGTAGTAATACTCTGATTCGACTGACTCTATCGGTTTCAAATTTATCTGAAATCTGAATGCTATCATTGAATAACTCGTAATCAACTAATTCAAAACCAGTCATTTGAAAGCTATCGCTATTACGAAACGGTTCCTTTTCATGCCAGGAAAGTATTAATTGTTTGTTAGATTCCGCACGACTTTCTAGTTTTACAGAACAATTTTGATTATCAAACGGGTATTGTTTGAAATCTAACTGACAAAAGAGGTTGAGTCGAAACCTAAACATTATTGAAATTGATAGTAATGCGAATTAAAATATAGTAAATTCGTCGCTTAAGATACAGCACATAAAAACTTTTACATATAGAAGATCTCATGTAAAAAGTCTTTTCAAGTAATTAATATTCAAAAGCATTAAATAAACGATTTGTTGTATAACTTTTATGAGACTCATATAATAAGTATTTTATGTGTCTTAAACATTAATAATAATAATAATTTTGAAGACTTGCCGAAGTCTCATAAAGACATATCCATCGTATCTGACTTTAATCATGACAACAGTGGCCGGTCCGTCCATTTCATTAGAACCGGGTTCTTTATTATTGGGTACGCCTAACCTCGGGTACCAAAGTCTGTTAATATAGCCCGGATCTACTGACATCATGATATCGCCACAATTAAATGTTAATCTCTCGTCAATCCACTCCATATCCATTTTTAATATTAAATTATATTCAGAGTTGATGTCATCCACTGATGCCAATGAATTCATATCTAAACTGATATTTACCTAAAGCACACATTACTATATTATAAACGTACAGAATATACAAATTTGATACAATTAACTTATAAATGTTTCATAAGTGCATTAGTGAGACCACATCTGATATCGCCTAATACTATACTTTTTGACAGCAAATGATAAAATGTCAAAGGATTAAAAGATTTTGTTTATATTTATATTTTAACTAAAAGCAATTTCATGTCTATCACTTCAAATTTGAGAAATAGCGCAATTCGGGTCATCAGGGTATAAAGGAGTCCAAAACTGGACATTATTTGGACAACATAAATATGAAGGATAATTATTATAAATTTATATATTAAAAAAGCAAAGAGGACCAAGCAATAGATATTTTTAAAATAACTCAAAATCTATACAGTTCAGTTCAAATCTAGCACCTATGTTGGTCACACTAATTCTCTTCATCCAGATTTACTTTCGTCAGTGTAGTCCATGTTTGATAATTAATGACATATTTTGGATTTTATTTTTATTGTTTGGAAAAATAAAATAGAAATATTTCACAAATCTATTTATAGTTCAGTTGATTATTACATTTTATTATTTGCATAATTTCATTGAATAGACTTAACCCTAAATTAGTCCGTTTTAACGAACTATAGATAATACCCGCAGAGGTGGATTGTCTGTCATATTTGCATTAATAACAAGACCAGGTCTCTGCCAATTTTTGTATTGAGGCGATGAAGTCATCCTATAAAACATGCTCTCCTGTTCATCAATTGTATTATAGCACGCAGTCTTTCTAAAGGTGACCATATGGTCCATCGATGAACTCGAGTCCAATATGGGTGATGTCAATGATGCAAATTTTATCATTAAAGATATACTCACTATGAATAAGACAATCATTTTGTACTTTAAACTTAAGTTTAAACTTTTTTTTATATATTATTGATTAGTTTTCCCTAACTTATGATAAAGTTAAAACCTCTGAGATTTAATTCATTTTTTTAATTTAATTAGATTTTTAATAAATTTTTTCAAAAAAAATGTTTAAATCATTTCTACCAAAAAGTCGTTTTGAATAAAAAAAATTTACATATAACGAAAAATTATTTCTTTATATATTGATGAAAAAAGATGTACTCAAAGAAGATCAAATTGATCCTATTTATCAGTTTAACATACTATAGCATTATTATAGTATAGAAACTAGTGGCACATTATCTAAGCTAATGACGCACATCTACTTTAATATTTTATATTAAAATAAAAATCTAATACATTCAGACCCGATTTTAGCAACTTGTCTGCGCTTCAGTTACTTTTAGCTAAATTTTTTTTGTTAGTATCTGAATATTTCTCTTAAACCGTCTGATTAATGATAGTTCAGCAATATTATAATTAATTATATTACTTTGGATTTTGTTCATTATTTTATTGACAATTTTGTTTTATTTTATTTTATTTTATTAATAAATTTTTGTCAAAAATTAGTTCTGAATTTATATAAATGTTATAATCAATTTAATGGTAATGCTTTCGTTATAAAGCTGGTTAACAAAATCGAGGTCTAACTGTACTCATTTATTAAATAACTTCACTTAATCTCAATAAACACTTAAAAAAATTACTGACTGTTTATTTGTAACTATAGATTATTATGAAGAATAATGAAATCACTTCGTTTAACACTATAAAAATTGTATTTATTCTTATATCACGAGTTTGTATAAAAACAATACTGAATCAGGATTATTAAACTCGTGTTGTATTTTTAATATTTGAATGAATGAAAAATTGATCTACTATAATTTAAAAATTTTATTTTAATATTTCAATGTTTTAATGTTATATTTAGGATTACAGAGGATTTTTTTTATAGATAATGGGAGATTAAGCTGTATTTTAAATTTTAATCATTTTGATTGGGATTTAAATGTAGTATAAATCACAATTAGAAATTCTTTTAGTTTCTATGTTAAAGATTTAAAATTATTTCAAATAGGAGTCCAAAAATTCATTTGATACAATTAACTTATAAGTGTTTCATATACTTTTTGATACGTTTTAAGTCAGTAACCTTAGCAGGTTTTTAGACACAATCAAACTTTGCATGTGTTTAAATTCATTGTATAAACATTATTAAATTTATATAAATTGTGATAGTTTTCAATAATAAAATTTGTTCTATTTTGAAAATACAATCTTTTTATTCTGCTCACGACCGGCTCGTTCGGCCCTTTGGCCGCGATCAAACCAAAGACCATAGGTATGATTGGTCTCCAGTCTTTAAAATTGAGACCAGACAACAAGACCAAGCATTAAAGTAAAGATCAGCCCGGAGACCAATGGCTTGGTCTGATCTTTTGGTCTTTTTTCTATCACTAGAATGCTGTGGCTGTTCAAAAATTGAATAAAAATATTATTAGTTTTTTAAATTTATTAATAGACACATAATTTGAACTAAAATCTTGGGAAAACCTATGATTTTAGCATTGAATATGATTATTTGCTTCACATACTAAACATTGAAAACGCTTTGTATTCACTTGTAGTAGACTTTGTCTGTTTTTTAAATATATATTGATAAGTATACCCTTGAAAATACATCTACATCAATTTTTATAATCTCACTGCATCGCAATCATTCATAATTGACAGACAGTGCGAACGTTTATTACCACAAGCACTTTGTGCAGACAGAAAAACTGCAATAAACTGATAGTTATTTATTATATAATTTAAGATTTTAAAAAATAGGCCAATAAGATAGCCATTAATTGACTGAACATAAGTTAAATGTTACATTTTTGCTCTTTATATTGTGGTTATAAAATTTATTCTTAGTTTAGTGTTGAACGGGGAAGAGTTTCACTCAATAACATTTTAATATTAATTTTAATAATAATTGTAAAACTGTTAATAACAGTGTTTATCATAAATAGATATAAATAATTAAATCAATTTATAGCTAATACATAATAATAATAAACTAATGAGTTTCACATCAGTTCTGATAACGGGAGCCAATCGTGGCATTGGTCTCGAGTTTGTGAGACAACTCATATCACTCTCACCTCCGCCTAAGTATATAATCGCGACCTCAAGACAGGCATCTAATGAAGAATTGGATAAATTGAGAGCAAATAATACTTCGATTCATGTCTTGAAATTAGACATAAAAAAGTATTCAGATTATGAACTGTTTGTGGCAAAAGTCAGACAAATAGTTGGTGAACACGGAATAGATCTGTTGATAAACAACGCGGGGATTGCTATCAGAGGTGACTTACAATCGGTCACACCTGAAGACATGTTAGAAAACTTTAAGGTCAATTCTGTGGCACCTCTTATGCTGACTAAAGCTTTATTGCCATTGCTTAAGGTTTGTCTCGTTTCGCCTTTATATCAATCAAATTCACAATAATTATAAAAAAGTATAAGTTTTGTTATTATGTTAAACACTAATAATTTTGACGTTTAATTCATTTAATCTATGGATAGATCTCAGCCGCAAGTCGTAAGACAGCAGTCGTGAACATATCATCCGGAATGGGATCTATTGAAGGGAACACTGTTAGCACTTACACAAATGTGCATTTCAACAGTCTTTATCCGTACCGCATCAGTAAAACAGCGCTTAATATGATTACAAAAAGTCTGTCCATTGATTTGAAGCCAACCGGTATTCTAGTGATTGCTTTGACTCCGGGTTGGGTTCAGACAGATATGGGCGGAAAGAACGCAACGTTCACGCCATACACCAGTGTCTCAAATATGATCAAAACTATTAAGAATATAAATGATTCAGTAATTGGAAAGATGTTGAACAATAAGGGAGATATCATTCCTTCCTAAGCTTTTATTAATTATTGATTATATAGTTGAATAAAAAATTTTGTTTTTAACACCATTTATCTTAAATATGTACCAAATGGCACAAAACCTTTATTTAATATATGGAGGTTTGCTTGTTATTATTTTGATTTTGAAATTTTATGCCATTTTTGAATAAAAATTTCTATTGTAAAACTTGTTTATATAAAAAACAAAATCTAATATAAGCTCAATTATTTATAAATTAATCGCGGGACGTGTGTGAGTTGGAAATAACGCTAAATAACTTTAATTCAAAACTTTCGCGAAAACCACAAATCTGTTACAATAGTGAAAGTAATTATAAAGCAAATAAGAAAAAGTCAACTTATAAGTCAATAAATTAAACAAATATTTGATTCATTAATTAAATTTAAAAAACTATTATAATATAATTGAAGTCAATGTTTTGGGCGCAAATCTTACTGTTAGTGCCGGCGGAAAGGTTGTCAACGATTGTGTTCTCAAAAGTGTTATGAAAATAACATTTTTAACATTTATATATCAAATGTAACTTTAAAACCACTTTTCTATCATTTTAAGAAACATTTTTCTAAAATAGATGTTTTTGCATTTGCCAAATATACAGACTAATTCAATTATATGGGAGGAAGTAAATAGTTGTGATCTCAATTTGAGCTTTCATTTTTATAATTATCAATACTTTATAAGCATTTTACTGTTGATTAAATATCTTTAATGTTACACATGATATACAATAAACTAATTATCTTTTCTATTGTTTAAATAAAAACTTTTAACCTAACTTAATACTAACCTAACCATAGCCGTAACTAGGGGTGAACAAAGAACGATATAGCCCGTCAGAAATATTCCTGAATTTAATTGTAAGTCTGCAGAAATTTATAAAAATTAAAGTATTTTGGAATTTTCCTATGTACCCAACCAAAAGTTTCTAGTTACGGCGCTTAACCTAACCTAACCAAATCTCATTGAATAAAACCTTTCAGGAAATGTTTAATGATTTTTAATTAACATTTTAGCTTTTATTAGATTTTTAAATGTTTATAATTGAAAGCTAAATGTTATTTTTTAAATTTTTCATATTTTTCATACAAATGTTAAACTCATAGAAAATATACGTCACACATATTTTTATTAAATAAAAATTTAAAATAAATACAAACATATATATAATTTTTAATTTACATAAACTTAACAATAAGTTACACAACTCTTTTAATTTTAAGAAAATATATTTTCGAAACATCGAATCGGAATCTTAAATAAAACAATTGTTTCTTTTATAGTAAAGTAGACTTCCTCTAAGTTGCCGTCCAATAAATAATATTAAATAATGCGAAAGACAGTGGGAACAGAAAACGACATTTACGGTCGATATCATCAGCCAATTCTGGAGGACTATTAACCTTTAAAACATTTTTAAATGGATTAAAGGCAAAGAGTTTTCTTTTGCTGCATTTGCTTAAACTAGATTTTTGAGCCTTCTGTTCACTAAGTCTTCGCAAATTATTAGCCAAATTACCAACTGATAGATAGTCGTGTTTTGAATCACAAATAACGAAATTTAATTCCTGTTTTTCCTATTAATTATTGATAATCACCGTTAAGGGCTCGTCCAAATAGTGCGTACATAGAAAAATTGAACTTTTAGACCCCTCCCTCCCCTCGGTAAGGATTTGCACGGTTTCATTCAACCCCCTTATAGTACGTACAGATCCTTAAACATAAACCCCATGGCAACGTGAAACATCCTTCAAATCAATGTTTCAATTGAAGAAATGCTACCTGCTTTAGATGTGCGCATGTGCTTTGTATAAAAATGTGATTTCGAAGGATGTTTTCACGTTGTCATGGGGGATTTATGTTTAAGGACGTGTACAGTTTTACTCACCCCTTTCCCCCTAAATAATTAAACACAATTTAATATAATTAAGTTTATTTGCTAATTAAAAAGGAGTAAAAAGCAGACTTGAATTCAATTTGAGATTTTATGAAAAGTACCCTAATTCCTCACAGATAAGCCGCATCACTAAAATATGTTCAGAATTTCAAAGTCAAACTGAGTTAACAGATAAGTCGCACCTCACGTATAGGTCGCGCTATGTTTACATTTATATATTGATAAAAAACTTTTGAAATGAACATTTGTTATCAATAGTTTACAGATTCAAGTATTTATTGGGATATATTTTGCGATTAGTTAGTAATTAATTCAAATTTTGAATAATGCTAAATACCCGTAAATCATATACAAGTGTAACTTTTTAACTTAAATTTAACTAAAATAAAAATTTAAATTAGAAACGCTCATTTTAAATTTTAATGAAAACTTTTAATTTTGATTTAGACGTATAAACCGCACCTCACCTATAAGCCGCAGTCAGTATTTTTTTGAAAATTTCACTTTTTTTTGCAGATAAGCCACAGTTTATCTGTGACGACTTAGGGTAGTTAACTGAAGGAAACGTTTTTATATTCACTATTTAACCAATTTTTAAAATTTTTGATGAATTATCATCATCTGAAGTTCAATTATTTCTTATTTTTTTTATTGTCAAGTTTAATTTCATTCCAAAGTTTTTATCTTTTAAATTTTAAAACTCAATATAAATGGTATTTTAAATTTTATGTAAGACAAATCAGGTAGAATTTGTATTTTCCACATAAATCATGTGTACGTACTTTTTCTCCTTATACCCCTCCCCCCTCGACTAACGTACATTTTTGTACGGTTTTGGCTGACCCCTACCCTCCCTTTGACTATGTACGCAATATTTGGACGAGCCCTAAGACAAATCTTAAAGTTTATAAATTCAATATTTTTATGTAAAATACCGGAATATCAACATATGTCGAAACAGTAGTCAATGGATCAGTTGATGACGCTATAGATGCCAATGACAGTGCAGATAAGTCTCTCTGCAAAGACTTCACCTTTTGCGGACGGTTTTTCTCTGCCCTGTATATGAAGCTAACGATTGTGAACTCTATCAGAGACGCGAAAACAAAACATATGCAAAATGCTATCCATATGTCCAACGAATGAATATATGA
>JAQGCH010003619.1:0-10272 GCA_034699485.1 Nanhermannia elegantula | reverse complement strand
GTGATATTGGGCGCCACTACAGTTACAGCCACTGATAAGCTCTCCATCCCTGACATTCCCTCTCCTGAAGCAGACCTTACAAATCATTTGCTAAAGCACAGTTGCGTTGGATTAATGCCTTCACTAATGAATTGGATTTTCTGTCTTTTCTATCAATTATTTGAAGAATTATTGCTTTTTGCGATTCTTTTTTAGATTTCTTTGATTTATAGTTTGCTTTTTGTGAGATATAATTGCTTTCAAATTTTGTTTATTTGATAATTATTTTTAAGTGTTATAATTTTATTACTATTATTCATTTGTAGTGTTGACTAAGTTTTTAATGTTCACAAATGTATAACTCATTCATTCATTCAAATCTTTAAACTAATAAAATGAAAATTAATTTTTTCATAACAATAATAATTTAGTATCGAAATAAAAGTTTAAAAATATCAAAAACTGCTCTGAAGTGATCGCTGAAAATCTTCTTCAAAAACAAATACCAATCAAATAGCTTTCAATTGAAGAGAAATGACTAGAAATTTGGCCCAAAATGACAAAAATATTTATATAACTCTAAACAGAGACCCTTCACAACAAAAGGCAGACATCCGAACAATATACAGAAAAATGTTATGTCATTTGTCGAAAAAAAAATTCCATTCTGATATGGAAGAGCCCACAGAATATCCGCAATGCTATGTAAGAATACGTAAGTTATCTCATTTGTATGGCATTACGGATAGGGATAACTTTCGTAAAGTATTTTGCGATTTTGAAAAAGAAAGCAGTTATTTACTTCAGGGCACAGATGTTTGGATTACGTGAAGTGCGAGTACAGGGCGGGAGTACTTCAAGGCGTCAAATACGCCAATGTTAATAATATCGTACCAAAAGTTAGTAAAGACGGAAAACTTGTTATTGGTATGAAATCTCTTAGCGATCGAACAAATGTTATGGAACGGCAGTGTTATGGGAACGTTAACTCGGGGGAGGGGGTGGGGGGACTTTATGATATCACACTTGATGACAATGATAAATATCTGGCACCGACTCTCAATTTTTTGGTATTTATGTCTGCAAAGGATCAAAGTTTATGGTTAGGGATGAATTGGATGCTCCCAATCATGAATCGCGTAATGCGGACACTCTTCCAAAGCAGAGCTTTCCTTAAAGTTGAAGGAACTCTTCGGTTTAGAGTAGCGATGGATGTGAACGACTATTCATCTCAAACAATAGGTGATATCCGGGCGAAGAGATACTTCGGCGTCGATTCTATTGCAGGTATAATAAATCCGATTCTGGTCAGACACAGGTCCGCGTGTTGGGCATTATTTATTGAAAGAGAAATCGGTTTTAATATAATGAGTTCCCGATTATATATGGGAGAAGACGTATATCGATGTATTGAAATGGGACGACGGGATCGCTCGGGTTATAGTAGAACATCAAACTCAGCCCTGGAAACAGACAGTGGACTATTTGATACCTTTAGGCAGCGCCGTAGCCAGGATTTTCAGCTTGAGGGGGACTAAACATAGGAAAACCCCTAAATATGACAATTTTTAGAAATTGCTACAGACCTACACTTTAATGTTCAAAAATCTTTGGGGGGGCTATGGCCCCCCTGCCCACCCCTAGCTACGGCTGTGCCTTTAGGTCCTCTACCAGAACCTCAAACAAGTCAAATACATTGCCTTCGATTAGTTGTACTCCAAAGCTTGCGATCGAAAGTTTGATTACATTCATAGATCAGAACAAAACTTCACAACTCATACCCACAAATGAAACCCCTCTTCTACCTGCCGGACACAGAGTAGTGTTCAACCCGTGGACAAATACTGTACAATGCTTACCAGTGAATCGATTTCCTCAATTGTCTCATGGATTCAGAGCATTGTTTTGTTCCAATTGGACACCGTTGGACTTCTGGCGGGTAATCCAGAACTTAACCTAAACTTAACTCTGTGAAGGGTTAGGTATTAGTGCAATACATATGTGCTATACAGGAAAGCAATCTTTACACCATTGAAAGTGATACTGAACTATATCCAAAATTGAGACCTAATACATGATGTCATACAATGTACTGTATGTCTCCGTCCAATCACAGCACATCTTTGGGATTATTTGTTTATAAAACAACAAAACAATAACAGTATTAATAATGATCTCATTATAACATCAAACGTAAAGTATAGTTTACATTAATTACTCATTTATTTAATTAGTTTTCAAATCATTTTAAATAAAAATTAGTTTTTAGTCATAATAATAAGTATTAAATGCATAGCTTTTTGACACTTTATTAATAAATAATTCTATTTTTTACACAATTTTATCATTAATTTAGTTTTCAATAAATCAAAAACTAAACAAAATTTTATAAATTTTTATTTTTATTTAATTTTTTATTTTTATTATCGATTTATAAGTATATAAACGACTAAAAGAGTGACTTTTTTACTGTATTTCTAATAATAATCTTTTAAATAGTAATCAAAAGCTATCTATTGGTGAAGAAATGGATTCAAAGCTCGCGAAGTATTACACCATTAAAGTGATCGACAATAAGAACAGATATTATTGTAATGAATGTGAATACGAGACCGGTATTAAGTTGGATATGAGTTATCACATGAGAAGACATCTCACGAAATACAGATATCATTGCAATCAATTCAATTGCGAGCAAGTCTTCAAAAGTGGTAAAAGCCTTAAAGAGCACAAAAGCCATCATTTGTGCGGATTCAGAATCACTGGTCTCGAAGACATAGGTCTGTGCGGTGTCAACAATCTTAAGATACATTACGAGCTGTTCGTTCAGGAAAATACCTTCAAATACAGGTGTGTTTGGCCTGAATGTCATTTTGTGATCACTCACTTGGATAGCGTTGAGAATCACGTACACAAAGAGCACATCTGTCCTAACATTGCACCAAAAGTTGGACACAACTCGAGAAGTAAATGAGAGCAAAAGTGTTGCTTAACATGTGTTTAATCAGATCTCAATATTATTATAATTAACTGTTTTTCTGATACTTTTTCTGAATCGCAATTCATTTAAACTTTTGTTTCCTATCATTTAATTTTTTTACAATTTACTTCACTTTTTCGTATTTGTATTAATAAATAATTTTTACCATTAATTCAATGCTTGAATTTTCAGTAAAAATGTAATTACAGGTATTTCTATAATTAAAGCTCATTAATAGCGATTCCGATCAGAATTAATAAACATTTTTTTACTTTTACTTAAATAAAATCGACTTTAAATATGAAAAATATCATAAACTAAATATAGAAATAACAAAAACATAAAAAGCTTATAGTTTATTGACTTTCAGCTGAGTTTTAAGTCTTATTAAGTACAGTAACAGTACAACCTGTTTATAGTGAAAGCTTTTGCCGCTCCCACTGTTCACCATAAGCGGGTTTAAGTGTAAATTGAATTTAAGCAAAATAATAGACAACACTATATATAATAATAACTGCACCAAAAAATAATGGGAACAAAACTCTTGAGACCATATCTACAGAACAATTCCTTGGCCCGGGTTTTACACTTATGAATGAAACCCATGTTTTGGCACCAATTTTATTCCCGAAAAGTGTATTTTGTTGGGCGACAGTCTTCTCATCGAAAGGCCAGGAGATAGCGATCGCATATTCTATTAGAGTCGCGAAAACAAATATAATGCAAATTATTGTCCAAACTTCAAGTGCGTAAACATATGAGACATTGAGTTCTGACTGAATTTGTTGTGCAATTAATGCCAATAAAGCTGTTATTATTAGAGCTACTCTTGCAGGTGGTATAGAAGTAGGGATCCAGAAGCCTATGAAAGTCATTATCACAATAATAAATGACGGCACAAATCGCTTAATCAAATAGTTTCCAATGTTTCGACTCAAGTGTATGATTACATATAAACACGAATATTGGCCTAAAATTAATTTTAAAATTAATAGATTTAGGGAAGAGTTGCTTAAGTCCTATACCTATATCCCCATAATCTTTAGTGCAAACGCCTGTCAACTCATCAGTTATTTCAAACTCAGGCAAATCCATATGTGTTCCCACTCTGAATGATAGCCAATTCAAATGAATGGTGTCCACAGTTTCAGACACTAACAGAAAAATTATCATTCATTGGAATAACAGCCAAAATAAGTGATTTACTAACACTACATATATAGATACTTTACATGAGGTTATATTCATGAAACACGTTTGTGTATCGAACGGGTATTTCTTGAAATTCATATTACAACTCAACTTCATCTGAAGTCTCGCAGCCATGAATAGTTGGGTGACATTTGTGACAGTGAAGTAAACGCTCGGAGACATCACTTTTGAGATTCCACCGCTGATTGCATTCCGGAAGTAAATGTCCGGAATCCAGAGCCTATCCATCCATTGATAGTCAAGAGTTAGTTTTCGTGTTAACCCTTTTGGAGAAATGAGCCGATAATCAGACCAATAGAGGTGATAAAAAATATCCACATTAAAAGACTAAACAAATTATAAGTTTGTGAGAATTTTTTTCGAAACAATACTCCATTTATACCATATCTGCGTCTGAATCCGGCACTAATGACAGCATAACTATCGAGACATAAACCTCAAGAGGTTTTCCATCAACTTTTGGTGCACTATCGCGGCTGTAATTATCCGGCAATATATCTGTTGGTTTCAGACTTTCATAATATAAGTCTTGAGATACTGTTAGTTTGATTGTTAAGTATAAGCAAATTAAGAATATATATAACATTATCTCAATTGTTATAATATTAATCCTGTTATTAACATGTTATGAATCAATAGAGATATAACTTATTTTGATAACTATTTTGCTTCAATAGAAATAATGTACCGGTAAGTAAATATCGAGAATGAAAATGTGATTTTTTATGTTAAATAAAAATAGAAATGTCATTATTATGACGATATAGTAAGGTATGAATAAACTTATGATTAGATAACTTTCGGTTAAAAAACTTTTTTCGTTAAAGTTTTGTTTCATTTATTTTGTTTGTTATAAAAACTGATTAAATGTTTTTTCAATTTTGTAATTTATATCTCAGGAAAAGTGTAAAAATATTTGATTTGAATACAAAAACTCTGCAAAAAATAAATTACATATAAGACACCTTTGAACTAATTATTTATTATTTAAAGAGAGCGCAGGTGTAACCTAATAATAAATATTCGTTTTACTAGTTTGTGACTTGAAATAAATTGTATGCAAAACTATATTTACATAATTATTATAAATTAGAGCATTGAATGGTATTTGAAACGCAACTCAAAACCTAATTTAATTATAGATATCAAAGCATTTGATCAAAGGTTTAATGTATGCATAAATCAGATTAAAGCCCACATACAATGCGTTATAATTATAATATAAGCTTGATTAATGTTTTGCTCGAAATATTTCATTTAACCGATAATTTTGTATTGAGTTAGCCCTTGAAAACATACAATGAATGTAAGTCACACGTAGTATATATTGCAAAGTCATTCATTTCTATGAAATCACTGGTTTCTTATTTTTAAGTCAAGTCAAGTATTGCCGACAACTTTCACTTTATGTTTTATTATATGAAACTAATAATAGTTTTATGATTTATAACATTTATTTCTGATTCATCTTCGATGCAAACATACAAATGAGGCAAAAGTTTAAATATTAAAAAGTAAGTTATGCTTAAAAGTTATGCTGCGTTTTAATTGAATGCATGTTAACACTCACTCATTAAGTGTAATTCATTTTTTATAATTAAATATAAGTTATATAAAAAATTATTAAATTAAAATATAAACAACACTATAAATAATTAAAGTGATCGCAAAAAGTGACGGAAACAAAATTCTAGAAACCATATCCACCGAACAATTTCTAGGCCCGGGTTTTACTTTTATGAATGCAACCCATTTTTTATTCCCCATATTATTCCCGAAAAGTGTATTTTGTTGGGCGACAGTCTTCTCATCGAAAGGCCAGGAGATAGCGATCGCATATTCTATTAGAGTCGAGAAAACAAATATAATGCAAATTATTGTCCAAACTTCAAGTGCGTAAACATATGAGACATTGAGTTCTGCCTGAATTTGTTGTGCAATTAATGCCAACAAAGCTGTTATTACTAAAGAAACTCTTGCAGGTGGTATAGAAGTCGGGATCCAGAAGCCTATGAATGACATAATGACTATCAGGAAAGAGGGAATAAATCTTTTGATTAAATAATTGGCTACATTTCGCTTCAAATTAACCGATGCGACCAAACACGAAAAATTTCCTGAAAGTTCAATAATTAAAACTTTTATTTATAGTCATTTAAATATTTATTATTTATTTTTTTCAAACTCTCATAATTGGTTAGTTTGATAACTTTTTCAGTGCGTACACAGAAATTTTTGGTTGTGAGACAAAAATTCTAAGATTTGATAATTTTTAAATCGCTACAGACCTACACTTAAATGCATGAAAATGCTTGGGACCAGTGTGGGGTGACCAACCATCCAGATTTTGGGCAATTTTCAAAAAATACAATGCTTGGCCCCCCGTTTGACTTATTCTCAAAATAAGAACTTATGAAAAATTATCCCCCCTTTGATTTTTTAAGCTGTCCAGATTTGAACTCCTTTAGGCTTGGTCACCCTAGACCAGTGTTAGGTTAGGCCCATAGTCGAGTACGGCACTGAACTCAATACATACCGATCTCAAGAGCTTTAGTGCATTCTTCATAAAAATAATCAGTTATTTGATATTCAGGTAATTCTACATGACTTCCGAATCTAAACCATAGCCACTTCAGTTTTACGATTTCTACGGTTTCTGACACTTATAGAATAAATAAATTTTTGTATTCTATACATAGAAAATATAAGAAACTTTTCTTACAAGTTGTGATACGAATAGAACAAGTTTGCGAATCAAATGGGTATTTAGTGAATTGCATTTCACAGCTCAACTTCATCTGAAGTCTTGCGGCCATAAAAATATCAGTTCCTTCAGAAACTGTGAAATAAAGACTCGGAGACATGACATTCGCAACGCCACCGCTAATTGCGTTCCGGAAAAATGTGTCCGGTGTCCAAATGCGTTCTTTCCATTTGGCACTTAATGTGTATTTTGTTGTATTCGGTGGTAAACCCACCGGAATTTGTAATCTATGATCAGTCCAGTATTGGTGATAGAATAGGTCCACATTAAAGGACTGAAATATCAATTCAATTATCAATATTTACTATAAATTCATTAGTTTTTATATTTGAATCCAAAATAATGTATATTACAAGTGATTTCTTGAATATATTTAGTTTTTCGAAACTATTTGAGTAAACAATGGTTTTTAAACATTTTTTATCTGTGGTCTCCTTTTCATAGAAAGTAATATTAAATTATTTTTATTCCAAAGCCCCCCAAGTGGTCTTCCGGCCAGGAGTTTGTAAACCGTTTCGATACATTTTTTGAAAATCTCACTCATTTTTAGCAGATTTTCAGAACTTTTGATACGTATTTATATTAGATTACGATTTAAAATGTCTATTTAGTTAATTTAAGTGACCTTTGACCTCTCAGTTAATGCATAATTACAGTCTATTAGTTGGACATATGATGTCCTGTATTCAGGTTTTAAGTTCATTTTTAAAAGTTTGTGATTAATTATAAAAATTTTTATATAAAATACTAGTATTATATTATAGTAATATAAATATTTTTTAATCTGATAATTGTTTTTTACATACCATATCAGCGTTAGAGTCAGGCATTAATGACAATACAGAAATAGCAATAAAAACTTCGACGGGTTTGCCTTCAAGCACAGGAGCGTTATCTCTGCTATAATTAGCGGGCAGTATATCATTATCTTTCCATTTAGTGTTCATTTCACTTAAAACTTCTCCACAAAGCGTTATAATTATCAGAATATAATAATAATAAATAACTTTACTCTTCAAAATATCTGATAATTCAGTGAATAATAGAGTTTTTGTTTTAATTTCTATTAACATATCTCTCACTCACAGAAGAAACAAATTAAATAAAATAGTTTTTAAAAATATTTTCAACACTCAAAAAGTTTTATTGTGTTTCAAAGCATTTATGTTTTTAATTGCGTTAATAAAATAGTGTGAAAATAATATAAATCTATTATTGAATGCAATATATATTGTGAAAAAGTAAATAATTTTTATTGTTTGAAAAACAGGTGAAAGTTACAAATTGTCGTTTGGTTCGGTTGTGACTTGAAATATATGAATACATTGTTTGCATTTATTGCCAATTTAGTCCATTCATTACTATAACTATTATTTAGAGCTTTTATTTTAATAGTAAAGTTATAATCAGTGCCATAGTCATCATTTTTGTATGGTGTGCAGTGCAGTGCCGTACCCAAAAATTTTTAGTTGGGGGCCATTATTGGGGGAAAATTTTACATTTGAAAATTTTTTTTAATGTCCACAGACCTACACTTTAAAGCCTCAAAATGTATACGGCACTGCTGGTGGGTTAGGTACGTAAAATTCAGGAATTTAAGTATTAGTATTATTTTATAAGCTAGTGCTCTGCCGCACATTTTTGATTGATTAAAGCAAGAAATCTGAACAGACATACAATTACTTTACAAAACATTTTGATAGTGCAAGTGCTCCATTGGCCCTAACGCTTGCTACGGCTCTCATTGTTATCAAATAGCTTTAATATCTGTATTAAACAGTGTTTGCCAGACCCCTTTGCGTCAGGAGGGTGTAAGTACGGTTGCCAGGTCTTCTGGATTGACCGGGAGTCTCCCGGATTCAGATAAATTTTGGGAAACTTAGTCCCCCCCTTTGATATTTTTTTTACCTCCCGGATTTGACCTGACCTAACCTGGCAACCGTAGGTGTAAGTCTGAAAAATTTTGAAATACTAGAGGGGAGGGTAAACTCATTGGATTTAATGAACAATTTTTTAGGTTTTAGAAAAAATATTGGGGGGAGGACCCAGTTTTCCAACTTTCCAGGGGTGTACACCCCCAATAGTCCTGTCTTGAAGAACTATGGTATTAAATCTATTAAATTGTCTATAATTTTGAGATTTAATTTCAGGTTTATCTTTACTGATATTAAATTTATTTTTCAGATCTCTATTCGTATGATTTTATGCCTCAATTGTAATTCCCTTCACGACATGTGAATAGATTGGCTTTAATTATCGGTAAGTCATCGTATGCGATGTCATTCTTCATATGAAATACAATTATTTATGCAAAGAGTAAAAGAGTTAAAGCTTTTGTTTCAACAATAACTTTATAAAATTTATTAATCATTTAATGACAATACTTCTTACAATAATTATGAATTATATGTATAAGTTCTATGAATTAAATGATTCAAATTACGATTCGCTTTGAAATTAAATCGAGTTTTTGAAGCAGTTCTTGTTTATTATATTAACACTATTTTCAAAGAAAAGTTTTTTAATTACCCTTAAATTCATATTTTAATCCAATATAAAGCATATCACTTATTATAGTATAAGAGCCTAAAATTCTTAAATTCTTAATAATAAGACTCTTATTATTTTTATATTTACAAAATAGTTAAAACATAGATGTATTAACAGTCAAATAAATAGAGCGTTTCACATAAAGTTATAATAAAACTAATATTAGATCTTATGTAAAAATTACTAAAATCCGGAACCTCTTGTCTCTAATTTGAGTCCTAAGTTAAACCAGAGTTAAGCCTCTCAATAATGAAAATCTCTCTCTTCACTTTTGGGACATCCTATATATAAAGTTCTCAATTGTAATCACATTTAATTAATACGTATATAACTGTTTCACAAATACAGAAGCGATTGCACAGTAAAACACTTTTTATTGTAATACTTTTTACAGAAACTATGGGTTTGAGAATTTTGGAACTTCCGTACGAATTATTGAAATATATTTTTGATTTTTTATCATTTGATGAAATTTCAAGAATAAGACCCGTCTGCAGAACATTCAATACATGTGCTCAACAATTACTGAATCAAGGATTACAACAATCGTTTGTCTATTACTCTAAAGTTTTGAAAACTGTCAAAGATATCAATAATAATACAAATCAAACAAATCTTATACTCAAATATTCAGAATTTTTCACCACATCTCTAGATATGACTATTTTAGGTAATTATTTATTGAGCAAAAACTTCTATTAATAGAAATCATTTTTAACTTATGTTTAACTGCTTTAGACTTAACATTTAAGCCATACATTCGACTAAAGCTGTGCTGTTTTTTTGC